>JABUQX010009976.1:45000-50000 GCA_015478945.1 Trachelipus rathkii | reverse complement strand
TTCTAGCTGGCATGCCGCAACGATTTTTCGGTATTCGGCTTAATCGGCACGCCGCCCCATCAATTCTTATAGCCGTAGTCGTAGCCGAAATTTTTTTTTAAATAGTCGGACAAGCCAACGACGCACTGCATTTTTCCGCGGCTATCGTTTCGGCTATGGAATTTTTTTAAATTAATTAAGTGAACCCTAACTCCGTTCTCCCTGATGACAAGTCACTTTCGAAAACGGGTTTTATATTGGTATGAAAAAGGCGTGGCATTGTAGTGATAAGTGTGTAATAATATTTTCAGTCTTAGTTCTATACTAATACGAATAAGATGTGTCAAAAGCTAAAAGAAGAAAAGTGCAACCTGTTTTAAACACGCAGTTTTATTCAAAATTCCTTTGTGATGTTCTTGTCATGTTATTATTTTATTAATTAGGTATTATTATTATTATGTTACTAAGTAATTAAGTAATAATTATTATAATTACTAATTTACTGATTAGTAGTTACTAGTTACTAAGTAATTAATTACTAGTAAAATATATATATAACAAATTAATAATATATATATATATATATTAATTAGATTTATTAATTTATCATATACTATATATTATATATATATAATATATATATATATATATATATATATATATATATATATATATTATATATTTTTATTTATATATATATATATATATATATATATATATATATATATATATATATTATATTATATATATTTATATATATATATATATATATATAATAATAAAATATATATATAACAAATTAATAATATATATATATATATATATATATATATATTAATTAGATTTATTAATTTATCAGATACTGAAATTTAATTAAATAATTTGTATAAAGTATAAACATAAAATTATTAAAATAATTAAATACATGGATAAGTTTGTGACTAGGACCAGAGGTGTTTCTGGAGACAGTTCAGCCGCTGCCAGTAGTAGCTTAAGGAGCAGCTCTCCCATTTTAAATGAGAGCTGTGACATGGACAGCCAAAGATCTCTTACTGATCCTGTCACTGTAACCCTTGATTGTGAGGAGACGAGGGATCCTGGAAACCAAGGCCAAGAGGGCAACGAGGATGCCGTCAAAGAGTTGAAAAGCTATTTGCTCACTCTTGAGAGGTAAGAAACTCGCCTCCATGCTATAGTAAAGACTAAAGACTAAAGACTAAAGAGCATAGTAAAGAGTAAAGACTATAAAGTAACCAAATTAAATCTTTAAATAAAATCTAGTAAATTAACTTTTTTTGAATTTTTTCATGATTGAACATTTAAATATGAAATTACAATAGTCAAATTCAAAAAAATTAAAAACTTCTATTTATTTCAGTTTCTTCATCTTTGAAAAATTTTTGAGGACTGATGAGAAAGTTGATGGGGTGTCTCTTAGGAAGATTCACACTGGTGTTGCCAAGTGTAAACATCCTGCCTGCAAAGGGAAGAAGGGGCTTTCCTACAGCACCCAGACAAGGTCCCACCTCAAGCAGCATTACAAGCATGTAAGTTTAAATAATTATTAATTAAATAATTTAGATAAGATCACAACAACTAACTGGTGTTGCTAGTTAATTAGTTATCAAGATTTAAACACTCTTGTATAAAGTCTTGATACTTTATACAAATGTTATCAAAGAAAATTAAAAAAATTGTAATTAAAGTTTGTATTATTTTTATATACCAGATGCACAATGACCTTCTCCCTCACCTCTCTGCAGCCATTGAAGGGCTTAGCAAGCGCGGTCGCTCCAGTTCAAGGGAGAGTGAGTCTCGCAAGCGTCAGATGTCTCTGGATGAGAGCTTCAGGTCAAAGTTCAGCCAGCAGAGAGCAAGACAAGGTTACACCAGGTGAAAAAATTCAGAAACATAATATTAGTTATTTTAATTGAACTCAATTTTTTTTTAAATAGGTATATGAGCGACTTAGCGTCTTCACGTTTTAAAAATATTTTTATTAAAAATTTAAAATATATTGATTTATTAACTTAATTACTTTTTCATCATTAGGTGGTTCATTCATTCAATGATGCCACTGGATTTAGCTGATGATCCTTACACGAAGGAGATGTTTTACCTCATTAATCCCGAGTTTCATCCCACCTCAAGGAGGACTTTGAGCAGGGATATTGAAAAGCTGATGCAAAAGGGGAAGACTCGACTGATAAACAACCTCTTCCACCAGAAGTGGGTGGCCACTACAGCCGACAGTTGGACCGCCCACAATAGGTCCTTCTTGGGAATGACAGTCCACTGGATTGACAGGGTCAACCTCAAAAGGTGCCATGCAACTTTGGCGGTCAGGGAGGTGAAGGTAAGAAAATTAAAAAGTTAAATTTTGTCATTTTATACCTTAGTCTCATAACCATAAGAACATATGAGGTGTAAATATTATTTAATTTACAGACTAAAACAATAAAATTATTGTCTTTAGGAAAGGCAAACTCACCAGTTACTGGGGAAACTAATCACAGAGATTCATCATGAGTTTAGCATCCACGGTAAGGTGAAGGCCACCACTACGGACAATGGCACCAACTACGTGGCAGCCTTCAACGCCTTTGGTGAGTCCAACCAGGACCAGGAGAACCTTCCTATGGACCCTGATTATCCTGACTTGGAGATTGTGGATCTCCAGGAGCTCCTGAGGGCTGAGGGTGACAACCCAAGTCTGCCGCCTCAACACCGCTGCAGGTACTTAGAATTCGCGAAAACTAGTGCTAAATGCTACTAATATATATTAATAATATTATTAAGTAATAAGTATTAACAAATAAAGATTTGTCATTTAAGATTTAACTAATAATCTTTGAATTTCTTGAATTAAATATCTTATTGTTTCAGTGCTCACACACTCAATCTGTTGGCGACAACAGATGTGAGTGATATACAGGGCTGGAGCAAGGGGGGCTCACAGTGGAGGAGGACCATAGCTAAGATCCAGGCCCTGTGGAACCTTCAGAACAGGGCCCCAGTGGTGGCCAACCAGATCAAGATTGTCGCCAAAAGAAAACTGAAGACTCCTGTGGTGACAAGGTAGTAGTAGTTACTATTAAAAAAAGAAATTTAGCGTAAGAAATTGTTGCCGATTAATTATAGACAAGTTCATTTTATAAGTTTTTGATATTTTATATAAAGTTATATTTATTTCTGCAGATGGAACTCCCTATATGATAGTGTGATGGTCCTTCTGGAGGTTTTAAGGGTCGAAAACCAAATGGATGCCATAAACACCATCCTCATCAAGCAGCCCAAGGGAGGTTCCCCTCTCACAGAGGTAGACGTCGAGGTAAATATAAAGTATTTTTAAAGTAGCAATTGCTCTTTTAATATTTTTATTTATAATTTAATAAATTTATTAAATTATAAATCTCCTCACAAACCCAAACCCCCTCCATTAATCCCTGTTCTGTACCTGTACCATCGCTCTTGCTTGCCCAACACTCATATCGCTACTTCGTAAACAATCTCTAACTGAATATATCCACCTTTTTTCCGGTCGTCCGACAGGCAAAACACTCTCACATGTGCTCTTATACACTTTCTTAACCAATATGGTGTTCTCCACCTTCTCCACATGTCCAAACCATCTTACAAAATCCTCATCAAATTTGGCAGTCTTTTCCCTTACCCGCAAGACACGCTTCCATGATAAACTCGTTCCTCATCTTATCCAATCTCCTAACTGCCAAGAACGCCCTCAGATTGTCCATCTGTACAACCCTCACTCTTGATCTATTCGCCCTATTCCATACAGATACCTCGCTCTCGTGCTCCCGTATTTTTATTAATAATCAATTATGCTTACGTAACTAAGCAATATATTAATTTTCACTCTTTCAGGTCATGAACGAGTACACATTGGTCATGCAGCCTGTGGCGCAGTGTCTTGATATGCTTCAGGGGGAGAAAAGGGCATACATGGGCACCCTCCTACCCCAACTTTGGTTGATGAAGACCAGCCTTGAGGAGAAGAGTGAAAATATTCATCTTGTGTATGCAAGGCCACTAGTACAGGCCCTCCTCAGTGGCTATGAAAAGAGGTTTGGCCACCTCTTTCAGAATAGGGATCTCCTTATGGCCACTGCCCTTCACCCCTCCTTCACCCTTAAGGCCCTAGAAAGCATTGCACCTGACATGGTGGAGGAGATCGGGGACAGGATTACCCGGAAGATAGGGGACTCCATCAAACCCACTGAGAAACAGCAGCAGCGTCAGCTTGGCCAGCCAACAGAAAAAGAACCCCACAATTCAGACGCACTCCTATTCAGTAAATTGTTTTCTAGAGTATTGGTACGCAGAGCAAGCCAGCAACAGGATGTGGAAATCGTCATACGAAAGTCCATGGAGGAGTGGGTGCCCTCTCAAGAAGATCCGAGCTGTTCCTGTTTCCCCAACCAGCATAGGGAGATATGGATAGATCTATTTATAAAATATAATACCCCCATTCCTAGTTCAGCAGCTGTGGAGAGGTGCTTCAGCGCGGGTGGGGACATCCTCAGGGCCAAGAGATCGTCCTTGAAGGAGGAAAGGTTTGAGGACCTTCTTTTCCTCAAAGGAAATATGGACCTCCTGCAGGAAGTGATTAGCCAGGAGGACATGGAGGAGGAAGAGGACCTATAGCTATGAAAGTATTTAACTATTTATGTAGTTAACATTTAATAAAAAAATTAAATAAATCTGTTTTACTATCTTATAAAAGGTTTAAAATGTAAAGGCATGCTTTCGTTATCGCGCAAAAGTTTACTTTGTAATTTAATGGTATCGCCGTAGGATAGCCGAATAGCCGCATAGTTAATGCCGCACTGAGGTTTTCAAAAATGCAGTCGGATAGCCGACGACGCACTAGTTAGGTGGCAAAGCCGAATAGCCGATGACGGACTCGAAAAATTTTAATAGCCGCGCCAGCTCTGCTTTTCTTTGTCCGATGCCCGTCGCGCACCTTACTCCCATTCTTGGGGAAATATAAGGAAGATGAA
>JABUQX010009976.1:32500-37500 GCA_015478945.1 Trachelipus rathkii | reverse complement strand
GAGGCCATTACATCTAGGATTTGAGCTACACGTAGTCCGGTGCTCCATTCCCACGGCCCTGCAGACTTCCTCGAACATGCGACTAGTGAAATTCGCACCTAAATCCGAAATAATTACCTGAGGAATTCCACAGAACGGAAATAGCTCGTGAATGAATGCATTCAATATTTCTCCCGAATTTATTTCTTTAAGAGGCACAGCGAACAAGTACTTACTGTAGCGGTCAATTAAGGTAAGTAGGTATTTGTATCCTCTCGCATTAGGTAACTTAAGTATGTCAACATGAACGGCTTCAAACTTCTTCGTTACTTCTTTAAAAACACCGTAATCAGGACTTATACCTGGTACTGTTTTATTTTTTTGACATGCTGAGCACGTGCGGATAAACTGTTTTATCTTCTTATGCATATGCTGGAACACAAATTCATTTTTTATGCTAAGGAGGGTTTTATTCACACCCAAATGTCCTTTATTGTGGTAGTCGCTGATTACGTTCTGCACACTCTTTTCCGGCACAAAAACGCGCGAATAGTTTAAAGAGACATCGACCACTAATTCTATCTCCTTTTTGTTATAAAAGAATTTCTGCCTTATTAACTTCAAAGTTGTTTTCTCTCTCTTCGCCATCAGATCACTAAGGTATTTATCTGACTGTTGGTGTAGTCTAATTTCTTCAAAGTCCAAATCTCGTTTGAAATGCGAGACTAATATCTTTGCATTTTTATCAAACGTTGTTACTAAATTTATTTTGGAAATTTCCAATTTGGCCGCTTCAGTTCGGCTGCAGCCTTCATTTCTAACCGAGAGATCGATCGGCGCGTTTCCATTCATTACCAAGTTAATAGCTCCTACGTCAGACGCTATAGTATTCTCAGCCGATTGCTCATTGGCCGTCGTGAATCGGTGGGCGGAGTCACAGACTACACTATTTGAACCTGCATCTTCTCCTACCTCATCTCGGGCGATATTATTCGCAAGTAAATATTTTAATAACGCATTTTGATTTTCGGTAATTAACTCCATCGTGATATTAAAAGTACTCAAAATAGCTAGTTCCCTCAATTCCCTAGCATTATAATTTTGTACGTCATTAGCATGATTTATTTTATATACAAACGCCCGTGAACACGTACAGATACGCACATGCTTTCCCGCTAAAATTGCCCCATATTTCTTGAATAATTTCGTTAACCCCAATAAAAGCTTATTTACTGGCAAATATTTTTTTTCTGTTGTATTAAAAGACCCACTATAAAAAGCAAAAGGAGTCCCATTCTCATCGTCCGACATAATTACCGTATTAAAAGCTTTATTATTTGCATAAATGTACACTTTGAGAGGTGCATCGACTGCTGGGAACCTGAGCCGAGAGGCGTGACGAATCGCTTGTTTTATATCTACAAAGGACTTCTCAGCCTCGGGAGACCACGTGATTTTTTTATTAGAGCTATTTTTTCCCTTTAAATAATTATACAAAGGCAATGTTAGATTTGTAAAACATGGTATATTTTGGCGGTAAAATGAAATTCTGCCAACAAACGAACGCACTTCTTTTATAGTTACCGGGCGAGGAACATCAATTATTTCCTTAACCTTTTCAGACAATGGCGCAAGCCCTTCTTCCGTCAAATCAAAACCCAAATAACTTAACCTTTTTACCCCAAATTCGCATTTTTTTTTATTTAAACAAATTTTAAAATAATTTAATCTCTCAAATACTTGTTTAAGTACCACCACGTGGTCTGATAAATCTTTGGTCCCTATCAAAATATCGTCTAAATACACGTGTACACCGGGAATGCCTTGAAGTAATATAGTTAAAAATCTCATGAAACATGAGCTCGAATTTTTAAATCCCATCGGTAATTGTCTAAAAGAAAAATTTCCGATCATTGTACTAATAGTAAAATAATGTTGATCGGCTTCTGCCAAAGGCAGTAAATAGTACGCGTTCGTGACGTCAAGCTTACTTAATACCTTTGTCCCATGAAGCCCACTAAATATATCATTTATATTCGGCATAGCAAATACATCATTTTTCGCCACGGAATTAAGTTTCCTAAAATCACACACGATTCGTACCCCTCCCCCATTTTTTTCCAACACGCTGATTGGGAAACTCCATTGCGATGGTGCCCTCTTTAAAACTTTCGCTTTTACTAAATTTAATAGCTCCCTCTTTGTTTGTTCGAATAATTTGTGAGGAATACGACGAGGTTTAAGTTTTATTGGAACTCCGCTTATATTAGTTTTATAAGGAAAAAGTGACGCTAATTCCTTCAAGATAGCAGTTGGAATGCTCGTCTCCTCTCCCCCACGTAAAGCACAAGTATCCCCCCCCCCATTTCCATTCTTAAGTTTCGACTCAGCGTTCCCCCCTCCCCCAAATTCTCTGAACAAATCATCCCAAGCTTTAAGCTGCTCTTCCCGAACCTTAAAATTTTCCGGTAAATATGCATTTATAAATAAATGTTTAAATTCAACTACCAGATTATTAACTATAGGTATATCACTAAAAAGTTCATTATGAGCTACAGAAGAAGAAAATTGAGAGAGAGTATGAATAAAAGCCTTATCTCTACAAATTGTTTTATTACACAAATTTATACATTCCTTGCTCTGAGTATCAGTTAACATATCTGTTTCAAAATTAATATTAAACGAAATTTTTTTTAAAAACGGCATACCTAATATGCAAATTGGCAATTTAGTTGTTAAAAATTCTACATCATAAGTTCTCTTTAAACCAAAATCAATTGTAACAATTTCGCGTGAGTATACGTCAATTACGGTATCATTGGCTGCTTTAATTTGACCAATAATCGATATATTATTTTCTCCTTCCATAGGGAGTAAATTGATTTCACTACCACAATCTAAAATGAAGACTCTTTTTGATATTTTATCCATAATAGTATAAAGTTTATAATCTCTTACATTATTTAATACAGACATATTATTTATGACCGGACTTTCTCCTGTGGGAGCATCCGTCGTTAACATATCTTGTGCGCCGGTAGAGGCCAACGCGGGTATCGTATGGGTTACATCGATTCATCAATAGTCGGGATACTCAGAGCTACGTTGTAAGGAGGATGACCTCCTTGTACATGCCATAGAGCGCTTTGCTCGATACTCTTAAAATTACTCAAAGCTACAGTATTATTATTAATTATTATTATTATTATTATATTATTATATTATTATTATATATTATTATTTATTATTATTATTATTTACCCGTTAGAATACCAAACATACCTATTATTATATTTATTATTATTATAATTATTAAACCTACTAGTATACGCATGCAAATTATTTACTTCAGCAAAATTCCCATAATTAAAAATACGATAATTTTCATCTAAAATATTCACCTCCCCCTCTAACTCCTGTTCGAGGGGGGATCTGATGCGTTTCCCTGCCTTCTTTGGGGATGTGACTCATGGGCTTGCTGACTTTCTCCATTTGGCGGGAATACCAAAGAATACATAGGACAAAATTCCGAATGACATGTGTAACTTCTATGGAGAAATCTGGAGTGTGGTTTACATAACTCGCCTAGCAACTCCGCATTTACAGTGTTGCCTTGTTTACGATCTCTAGGAGCATTTCTTCTATTTTGAAAAGACGGTTGTTCTTCTGCTCGAGTCGGTTTGGCAGCAGCCTCACTCAGCTGTCCCGCGACTTTGGTGAGAGACTTGAGAAGCCCTTTCATCTCTCGAAAGAACTCTCTGTTTACTTTAGCCTCTTCTGAAACTGGGGAATTGTTGTTGTTGTTGTTGTTTGTATTTCGACTTTCCTCATGTGATCCTCTCTCGTGTGTTGGGAACTGTTCTCCTTGAAGATGATTCACGGCCCCCCAATATTCTCTCCCTCTTCTATCATGGGGGGTTTCGTAGTCGTTCCTATAAAAGTTCTTATACAAGTTATCTGCTACTTTTGTAATTTTTTCAAGACTGCTATCGTCTGCCAGAGTCATTAAACTTTCTTGTATTCGAGATGGAAGCTCATTAATAAACAATTCATGCACAAAAGGAGCACTGTTTTCAGCAAGCAGATCGAATCCTATTCTTCCCATAACATCACGAACTCTTGCCAAGTAAACTGAAGGAAGTTCTTCTTTTTTTCTTCCTTTTTTAAATTTCCCTAATTTGACTCCTCAGGTTGGGAGCGTAAGCTTCCTCGATCGAGGCAATTAACTTTTGAAAGCAATCTCCCCCCAATGGAAATTTGATGGTTGCTACAATATCATGGGGAAGGACGGATGCTAATATTCTCACTCGTTCTTTTGGATCATCCACTCCATTAAGTTTGAAAACGGTAATCGTTGTGTGTAACCAAGTCATCATATTATGCAAATCTAACTTTGGAATGGCTCCAATAGGCAGACTGGTCTTTGGAGTCCCCCCCAACGAGGGGGAGACTGTGGGGGTAACAGATCTTGCTCGTAGCGGGGTATGTAGGTCCTGACTTCCTTCCCCATCGGAGTTCGAATTTGAATTTTCTTCTCTTCGAATTGGAGATTTGGGGGAAGCGGGGGAGACGTTCGAAGTTTTTGCAGATGCTTTTGGTGTAGTACTTGACTTTCCCCTACCCCTCCCGGTCTTAAACCGGGGAGATCTTTTTTTATGGCTAGGCATGTTAAATTCTCTTCTGACCGTTTCTTTATTTTTTTTTTTTTTTTGCCGGTGATATTATTTGAAAATGGAGCTCTTTTTTACAAGACTAGCGACTTTTAAAATAACGGGATTCTTCACGCTAATCGTTATGTAATAAAGTTTATGAGAGCTCTTGTACCAACGCACTAAGACTTATTTACTTGTTTTTTGTTTTTTTTTTCAGTATATGAGTCACTTCACTTAGCACTATATTTGTTTATTGGCACTTTTCACTTTGACAATCACCACTTTTTTTTTTTTTTTTTATGCGCCCCCCTAGATCAGAAAGGGGGGTTTTTGTCACTGTACTGGGGTCCACCAAAACTATGAACAAAG
>JABUQX010009976.1:0-30000 GCA_015478945.1 Trachelipus rathkii | reverse complement strand
TATATATATATATATATATATATATATATTATATATATATATATATATATACTATATCACTACATCAATAGCATGATTGTTAACATTATTACGTTGATATCATTAACGATATTATCATCACTATCACTATTATCAATAACATTAATATTAACACTAATTAATAACAATATCATCACTAACATATAATTTATATATATTATATATATATATTAAATATATTAATATATATATATATATATATATATATATATAATATATTAATATATATATATATATATATAATATATATTATAATATATATATATATACAGTATATATATATATATATCTATATATATTTATAATATAATATATATATATATATATATATATATATATATAACTATATATAATATATATATATATATATATAATTTTGTAGGTTATTGATGTTGGCGTTTACACCGGAGCAAGTGCTTTATCCGCAGCAATCGCCTTGCCCGACGATGGCAAAGTTTTCGCCCTGGACGTCACAGACGAATATCTTAAAATTGGTACAGAAATTTTTTATCAGTGTGTCGTTAGGTAGTTCATAGGTTAATAAAGAATATTTCAAAATTCTTAATGGTTAGGATACGAGAGAAGAGAAGTACTTAAAGAGATCTGAGACTTGGTTTTATAGCTGTAAGAAAATCGAAGTTATCAAGTTAGTTATGAAAAAAACATTTGGGAAATATATATTTTATAAAATGAAAAGATCGGCTAATAATTCAGAGTGACAGTTGATGGATAGAACTAAAAATGAATATTGTTTTTCTATAGTTGCGTCAGTTTTAGTTAATAATATCTCCTATCGGAATAGTTAGAGATCTTATGATCATTTGGTTGTATGAATGATAAAGCACTGAAAAATTTGAATGCTGGAAGATTGATGTAAAATAGAGAGATGCAAGGAATCTTTTATCAGATGGGGATGAAAAGAATTATAAAATTCATGAATAGAATTCGATAGAATTCAGTTTCCAGAGAATTATTGAGAGAATGTGTGAGACATAAAATATATATTAACATAAAAGTTATTTCACTTAAAAATTTGCAGATCTATATATTTCGTATCTCACCTGGGGTTTACAGTCAAACATATGATGTTTTTTTGTTCCTTTTATATATTCCTCGTACTTATGCAATATCTATTAACTCCTTGTAAAGTTCAAGCCGACTTTTCTTTTCATCATTAAGCCACATTTTTTGACTATGTAGCTTTTTTTTCCTTAAGTGTGGGATATCATGAACCAAACGTTCTTGTGCGTCTTATGACTTTAATTGAGATTTCATTTTTGAACTATTTGAGTATTTGGACTGTTCATTATATGACAAAGGGGTGTGAGGAGAGGGTGCCTCTTTATTTTTATCCCTTTATTTCTTCTTAAGATCTTTATATTGCGTTATTTACGCTCCGTATATCTTTTTCTTTTTTATTTGCTACTTTTTTCCATTCGTATGAATATGATATATATATAGTATATATATAGTAATATATATATATATATATATATATATATATATATATAGTAATATATATTATATAGATTATATATAATATAATATATATATATATAATATATATATATATAAGTATTATATATAGTATATATATATATTATCTAAAATCACCCTATATGTGAAAAAGACTTTGTATACAAGGACTGTTTCAGGTCACAATATATATATATATTATATATATATATATATATATATTTTATATATAATATATATATATATATATATATATATATATATATATATATATATATATATATATATATTATATATATTATATATAATATATATATATAATATATATATATATATATAATATATATATATATATATATATATATATATATATATATATTATATATATATATATATATATATATATATATATATTATATATATATATTATTATTATATATATATATTATATATATATATATATTATATAATAATATATATATATATATATATATATATATATATATATATATATATATATATATTATATATATATATATATATATATATATATATATATATATATATATATATATATATATATATATATATATATATATGATATATATATACTATATATATATATATATATATATATATATATATATATATATATATATATGCACGAGGTAGTCAAAAAATATCGGAACTTTTAACTAAACTTTACTATCGTATATGATACAATATATTACTCAAAACAACCATCAAAGTACCTTCCTTCGGCCACCACACTCCTTTGCCAGCGCTCATACCACTGCTTGAAACATCGCTGTAAACCATCTTTTGTTACTTCTCTTAACGCACGCGTTGTAACGCTTTAAATTTTTTCTGCTGACTGAAATCGTCGCCCATTTTAACAGATCCTTCATGCGAAGGAAAAGATAGAAATCAGCTGGAGCCAAATCTGGGGAGTAAGGAGGTTGAGAAAGCACAGTTAGGTGGCTGTTCGTTAGATATTCAGAGACCAGGAGTGAATGATGTACCGGGGCACTGTCATTCTACAATACCCAATTTTTTGCCTTCCATAGCTCAGGACGTTTGCGTAGGATTGCGTCACGAAGACGACGGAGATTATCAATGTGCATTTGCTTGGTAACTGTACAACCCTGAGGTATGAACTCAAAGTGCACGAGACCTTTAATATCAAAGAAGACCTAAAAGCATGACTTTCCAATTTGAGCGATCTGCTAGAACCTTTTGTTTTCGTGGTGAACTTAGAGATTTTCGCTCAGAGGTCTGAAGCTTCGTTTGAGGGTTGTACAGGTAACACCACGTCTGATCGCCAGAAATTACCCTATTCAACAATCTTCGATCCGTATCCATCATAACAATGAGCTCTCCGCTTATGTATGCCCGCTAGTCACACTGCTGTGAGGAATCTTGGGACAAGGTGTGTACACATGCAGTACATTTTCAAGTCTTGTGCGAGGATCGCGTGCCAACTGCCATGAGAAATCCCGACAATATTGGTAAAATCATCTATATTTTTTCCATCTGTCAGTTCGGATTATCTCCCGTACTCTAGCAATGGTGATATCATTACGCGCTGTTGAAGGTCTGCCGACACGCTGATCATCTTCCAGCGACTCTCGCCCTTTAAAGAGCGCATACCACTTGTAAACTCGGGTTCGCGATAATGATTCATCACCATACACCTCCTATATCAAATTAAATGTTTCTGTAAACGTTTTCCCTAATTTGAACAGAATTTAATATTTGCTCTCTGCTCAAAGTGGGCCATTCTTGATTAACACATTCCGACAACACATAACTACAGCATCTCAAAGCAAACTGAATTGTAAACACGGACATATGCTCAGCATTGTCATACGCTGGTGATACACCTCCTTACATGTCTGCGCAGACTTTTCTCACAACACGCGCAATCAGTCAAAAACCTTTCCCTACCAACACTACCTTTGATTCTTTCACCACCCCATCCATATAGAAATTAAATGCCCAAGGATACATAACATCCCTGCCTCACTCCATTATTAATATTAAACCATTCATTTTCAGCTCCATTTATTCTTAAACACGCTTCACTATCGACATACATACTTTTGATTCCATTCAGAAGCCTACCACCAGCACCATATATGACGAGCACCTGTCCACAGAGCTTCCCTATTAATCCTATCATACGCTTGTTGCTAATCCATAAAACCTAAATACAATTTATTCTTCTTCTCTCATTTTTTCAATCATTTGTTTCAATGTAATAAGTTGATTCAACATCCTCTACTACTTCTAAATGCACTTTGTTTTTCGCCAATCATTAAATCAGTCACTCGACGCACTCTTTCAACCAAAATACCAGCATATATCTTCCCTACAACACTCAATAAACTAATTCCCCTATAGTTCCTACAGTTCCCCTTATCTGCCTTACTCTTATATAACTACTGCTCTCCTCCAGTCCTTCGAAACTTGATCATTTGATCATTCTTGATCTTTTATCAGTTATTCCATCTATACCTGCGAAATTGCCACTTTTAAACTTTTTCACTCTACCTATTTTACCTCCTCCTACTAATCACCTCATCCCCAAAATACCTATTTCTTTTTGCACTATCAAACCCATACACATTCATATCACTTTCTTATACTGTCAATGTTATGCAGAATTTTGAAGTGTTTCCTCCACACTCTACTCACATCCATTTCATCAGTCACGTAAATACCATCCCTATTCATTATTCTATGAAGATTACCTTGACTTACCATATTTCCCCATTTCTCCCTTACTGAATATGACGTTCCTGCATGTATCCAATTATGAAGGCTCACCGATATTCGAAATATGGTGACGTCAGATAACTCCTGGATCCAAGATATTCTGATTGGATAGATACAATTGTTCCTAGATAATTATTAATTATTTGCTCTCAATGGTCAAACATTAACATTATGTCATTAACTTTTGAAAATTGTATCAGAGAATGATCGTTACCAGTTAAAAAACCGTAACCGCCTAATAACAGAGTGGTTGGGTCATTGTATCTAGACAATATTACACTTTATCCTCCACCTGAGGACTACCCCCAATGGAAGGCCAGCACTCTCACATGAAAAAGAAAAACTTACAAGGCATATTACAGTAAAATATTTGATGAGATTACAAAAATAAATAAATAAATAAATAAATAAATAGCAGTTTATATGAAAAAAACAATAAATAATTTTGTTTTTTGATTTAAAATTTTGGCTCAATTTCTTAAAATGAAAATAAAAAACGAATACCTTCATTATTAAAAAGGTGAAATCTGCCAAATATTAAAATAATGAAAAATATAAGCACAACTTGCGCGTTGCATTCGTATATTTTTGTACACTAAAGAATTGTCATATGTGCTTTCTGTTAAGTTTAAATATTTTTCAAAGTCAAATTCCGAAATGATCAATTGATGAATTAATTTTTTTTTCGGATCTCAAATTCATTCTTGAAGCAAAGCATTTTCCAGGTCAGAATAACTTTGATCTTTCTCCACAATACAGTTCCTGAAATGTTATCCTATATTCCATAAATCAATAGAATCTAACTCAGGACTGCTTGTGGGGACAATTCTCAAGATGATCAATTCAAGTACATTGTCCTTTAAGTAAGCCAAGGTATCTTTTGCGTTATGTGCCCTTGCTTCACCGTGTCAGAAAACAATATTGGTCAGTTTTAACTAAAGATTTCATCTTTTCCAATATTATGGATAGAGAGAGAAAAACATTTTTGGTAATACTTCCCGCTAAGTTTTACTCTCGTTTCCAATAAAACGAAATAATGTTTTACTAGTTCAAAAACGACAAACTGAGACGATTATTCCAGCGTGGAAATAAGATTTCGTAAAATACAACTTTTCATGCGAAATTTATTTATTTATTTTTTTTTTTATTTTTTTTTTTTTTGTCATTATATTGCATGAACAAAGTCATTCTGAGTTCAAAGAGAGCTCAACTTAACGGCAACTCTGTATGCTTGAAGTAATTAGTCTAGACTCTTAGCAGCTTAGTCACACATGGAAGTTTGATTTTGTTATTATCACCCAACTTTTGACTATTAAAATTAAGAGATATTCGCTTTAGACCTGAAAGCACACTAGCTACATTTGCTGAAGAAACTCTGCCCATTTTTGTTAGCGTATGACGGAGTTTCAGAAATAGCAAAAGAATGATATATATATATATATATATTATAATATAATATATAATATATATATTATATCATATTTATTATTATTATATATAATATATATTATAATATATATATAGTATATACTATACTATATATATATATATATATAATATATAATTTATATTAATTTTATTATAATTATTTTATTTTTATTATATTATTTTTAAAATTAAAATGAGAAGAGATCTAAAAATATTATAGATTTGCGTGATTGCATTTTTATTTTATTTTTGCATTGATTGTTCATTATATAATTGGCACTAACAATAAATTTTACATTGTGAATAACAGGATCAAAAAATTTAAATAAAAAAAATAATAATTGTTTAATAATATCGCACTTTTTTAAGAATCTTACGTTTGTCATCGCTGAGTTAAAAAATATTTCCCGAAAACAAGGAAAACTGTTACTGCAAAGTTCGATTTCAAGTAGTCTTAGGCGGAAGTACTGCAGCTCGATCAATATAGTTGGTTGTATTTTACTGGAAACGTCGGTCGCCATATAGTTAGGTCGATTTAACTGCCCTCTAAAGTTATCAGGTTCATGATATGTTTTGCTATGTACGCACAAAATCTATATATGAAAACAATACCCAATTCGGAACGTCATTTTACCCCAAAAATTATTTTTTTTCCTACCTTGAATTCTTTCACTCGGTAGCATTAAAAGCCGTTTTCTTTCCCATGCAAGATCAACGTTTTGACTTACTTATTAATTTATTTTTATCAGTTGATATTTCGTTCTTTCTCGTTCGCATTTAAATAATTGCCTGTATTCAATAACTTAGTAACATATGAAAAAAATTAAAGAAGAAAAACATTTATCTGCAACATGAAACTTATTAAGTTCATATAAAATATATATATATATTATACTATTTATTTATATATATAATATATATAATATATATATTATATTTTATATATATATATATATATATATAATATATATATATATATTATAAGATATATATATATATATATATATATATATATATATATATATATATATAATTAATTATTCATATATGATATATATTATATATTAATATATATATATATATATATATATATATATAATATATATCTTATATATACATAATATAATATATATATATATATATATATATATATATATATAATTCTAGGAAAACCATTTTGGAAGGAGGAAGGAATTGAACACAAAATAAACTTAATTTTAGCACCTGCCCTTGAAACTCTTGATAAATTTATTGCCAATGGAGAGTCTGGAACATTTGATTTCGCCTTTATCGACGCTGACAAACCAAATTATATTAATTACTACGAAAAGTGTTTGACCTTGCTTCGTTCTGGAGGGATAATAGCTATCGATAATACTATTTGGTTCAACAGTGTTTTTGATGGTTCTATTCCTTTTGGTAGCGTTGAAAGCGCTAATGCAGTAAAAGCGCTAAACGATAAACTCAAAGATGACCAAAGAATTAATATTTCATATTTAACCATTGGGGATGGTCTTACTCTGTGCTTCAAGAAGTAAACAAGTTTATATTTTTATGAATAAATAAACAAATAAGTAAATATTTTTATTATTTCCTCAAAGTATTATCTTAAAATAGTTTCTTCATGTCTCACTTCATAAAGCTTCCTTTAAAAGTTTGAGACGTTTTTACTTTAAACTAGCACTAATCAATCTGTGATCCTTGACATCTGTTTCTGAGGGTTGAAGGGAACATTACAATTTTTCTGTGATCAGCTTAATCTAGTGATAAAAATGAGAGGGGATAATTATCGATTTTTTAGTGAGGGATTTAGTTTTTTAAAAACTTGGTAAAATTCTTTTCATCTTTGAGAAAATTCAAATTTGAGCCTTGAGAAAATTCGAATTTGCACCTTGAAAAAATTCAAATTTGCACCTTTATGGTATTTTTTATGGTGGATTCATTAAAGTGAGGGGTTGCGACGACGTAACATATTTTCTTTATCCTTTGTACATGCTATCCTCAGTTTTACTTGGAACATGGATTAGCTATAAAGCTTAAAAATATTAGATGAGAATATTCAGCAAATCTAAACCGCTTCTGATTCTTAAGAAAAATAATTGCAACTGACATGGAGGAATTAGTTTTTCTGTTTTTGTGAAACTTTGTGAAATCATTGAAAATTGATTTTTTTTTTGATGTTTTTATGCTCAAATTAAACTCTTAGAGCACGAGTCTTATTTGACGAACGTAGCGCAGCACAACGAAGAGCCAATGTAGGCAGTCAACAAAAAACTATGCCAAGAAGTTACTCACCACTGACGTTATTATTAGAACACACAGATAAGCGATTTTAGGATCGAGCAAGAAGAAGAACATAAAATCGGACGCCAGTAACTCTCAAGAAGTTCCAACGGCAGTCGCAGCGATGTGTCTGTCAAGTAGTAAGAGTTCAAAAGTCATTACAGAAAACCTCGCCACGGACTGAACACTGAAGTATGCATAATAAGGGGCGCCAGCACTCACCATATATCGTCGAAGTTCTAAATCTCGCAACTAACAAAAAACATCGACCACGCACTGTGATGAATGTGGATCGCAGTCTCGACTCAATTACTAGTCTTTAAGGTATTCTCTCTCGTGCATTCACAGACCATAAAGGACTCAAACCACCAGACCGACAGATATAGTTCTAATCATGCTAAATTAAGAGCCAATCACCTGATCATAGCCGCACAAGAACCACGCGTTATATTTAAGAGCATAGTAAACTCAGATAACAGCTAGAAAAATACATAGGCTCTTCCGATTGTCTTATGTCGTGTTCGCTGATTATATGTCGCGAAGATATAAACCATGGTCGCAACTCGACACTTGATCGTCTTATCGAAGTAAACAAAGCTCTACACAAGCGGGATAAAGCGACGTAGCGATGCGACGCTGACTAGCATAGAGCAGACTCAATACGTACACACATCATATAGATACATATACATGTCGAATCATATAATAGAGACCAAACAAAATCAAATGCGCAGAGTCTCTGCGCTACAGATATGACTAATATAACGCAGGTAAATGAGAGACAATCAAAACACCATAGGGAACGCGGGGACTAAGATTCACAGTCACGAACACATTGAACACATATATCAAGGCGGTGCAACGCACAAGGTCTATAACAACGCAACATCAATAAGCCTCTCAGCTAACGGCTAAACAAGACCTACAGCATAATATAATATGTCATACAAGTGAAGATACTGAACGCCACTCACATAATGCATAACTAAGAATTAAGAACGAACTACTATATATAGATACTGAGGACCTATATAGGTAGATCAGTGACGTATATAAACAAGTATAGTCGAGATACTACAAAGTAGAGTCTGAGTACAACGGAGTGACGTAAGCGGTCCAGCGGAAACTATATATATATTATTTTACAGAAGTAAAAACACCACCGCTCACGGGCAGGAGGGGTGTGTACTCAATTTTTATGTCCGAGAGTCCAGAAACACCCCAACGCCAAGTTAATAACACCGCCATGATTATATATATATATACTATAGAATTACTATATAATATAATATATATGATATATATATAGTATTAAATATATAATATATATATTATTTACTATATATATATATATATATATATATATATATATATAATATATATATATATAATATATTAATATATACCTATTATATACTTGGAAGGCCATTTGAAAGTGGAAGGAATTGAACATAGGAGACTTGATCATGCACCTTGCCCTCGAACCCTTGAAAAATTCATTGCCAATGGAGAGTCTGGCACGTTTGATTTCGCCTTTATCGATGCTGACAAATGAAAAATGTTTGATTTTGCTTCGTTCTGGAGGGATAATAGCTATAGATAATACTATATGGTAAACAGTGATTGTTGATGGTTTCGATTCCTCATGGTGCGTGGGGTGAAAACGATTTCTTATTAAATTCCTAGGCAGGAAAAAGATAAACCTGTAAAAAAATTAATATTTCAGTTTAACCAGGGGATGGTCTTACCTCTGTTTCTTCATTTCGGTGCTGCATGGTGCTGTGAGGTCCATAATTAAGTGTTCCGGTGAGCTCCGTTTTCTTAAAAAAAAAATAAATAAATAAATAAAAATAAAAAGATAATATAATTTTGCACTTAACATGCATAGATTAATGTTCTCCCGATTCACGTAAAATTTTATGAAATCATTGTAATAATTTTAGTTGTTTCCATAACTTGATGCGGCAGCGCGGAAAAAAATATGAGAGAGAATGGAAAAGTACCCGCAAAGCCCGGCGATACCAAACATGGATATTATATATATATATTATATATATATATTAGTCTATATATATAATTATACTATTATTAATATATATATATTAATATATATAATATTCTATATTTATATAATATTATATATATATAAATATCTATATATATATATATATATATTATACTAGTATATATTCATTATGATATATATATATATATATATATATATTATATATATATATATATATATATATAAGATATAATAGTATATCTATATATATATAGAAATAAAAAATACTACTTTAATATAAAATATAAAAACTGTATCTAATTTTACATATCTTAAATACAATAAATAGATCAAAAATATATTACTCAACTAATAACGCTGTATGTTAATAGTATGTCTCTGAAGTTATATATATATAATCAATCGTTATAGATGACATAAAGGGAAGATTTTTGAATTCTTATCCTGAGGGTAAATGATATATTTAAAGGTCAGTAAATTTTGATAAATTGCAAAGTAAAATTCTATCTATAAACTCTCGAGTAGAAGAAGTGTTCTCAGTGTTAAACATAACCTATAAACGAAACCAAATTGTCAAACGGATAAGGAATAAATCACAAAATCAGCCTATGAAAATTGTTTTGTTACAGATAAATTTATTATAAAGGTTGTCTATAATATTGTAATAAAGCATTATTATTATATTATTATTATATTATTATTTTATTATTTATTATATATTATTATTTATTATATTATTATTATTATATTATTATTATTTCTATATTTTATTCTTATTATTTTATATTATATTATTATTATTATTGAGAAAAATACTTATTATAGTATGGATAGTTTTTAAAGATTAAAGTCTCTTAGCGCAGATAGTCGAGCTAATCGAGGAGAGGCAAAAATCAACTAGTTTCGAAATTATAATATAAAAAACCTTATTAAACAATAAGCAGAAAATTATGGAGGTGTTTACTTATCTCTAAAGCTAGTTAATTAATATTTATTAATTTAGAAAGAAAAATTTAATTAACTGCGGTAAAAAAATAAACATTTGATAAACTACAAAGAGACCACAATTGATCACCACAAAAAAGTCGATAAATTTTTGCTTTTAATTCATTTATCTGATTAAAAGAAGATAAAAATGAAAGAACCATCTCATTGTTATTGCATCCAATAAATCACTAAATTTCACACAGAACAATTTACACTCTTAAATTAAAAAAATATATAAAATATTTTATTACACGATATATAGTATATATATATAGTTATATATATTATTAAAAATAATATATGATAAATAAATATATATATGATTATAATATATAATATATATATATAAATATATATATATATATAATATAATATTAATATATATATATTATATAGATATATATATATTTATATATTATTATATAGTATATATATATATATCTATATATATATAATATAATATTATATATATTATATATATAATATATTATATATATATATATATATATATATATTATATTATATATATTATATATATATATATTATCACTTCCTCCTATCCTAGATTGAGTGAAATTGGTTGCATACCCAGAACAGAAGTGTAGAGAACATGACAGATTCGAAAAGAAATGCTCCACCTTTTAACCCTTAATACCCATGTAGAAAATCGTGCAATCAGAAAAATCCACCCTGAGCTTCGCGAAACGCGTAGACCCTATGTTGCGTTTCTTGTCAAAATGGAGTTCAACCGGCAAAGCCACAACAACTGCTCACAACCGCCTACTCACTTCATGTTATCACTCTTCTTCTCCTTGCCCCAACTCGAATTCCTCTCTTCAGCATTCTTTACGACTCATCCCTTTTCTGCGCGTCCCCCAGCGGTCAATCCCAGCAACACTCACAAAATAATCCGATTAACAACAACTATCATCTGATCTTTCCTTTATTTCTTGTTGGGTCAAAGAAAACATGGTTGTTTACTCATTTAGCTCCTCTTACACTACACAACTCTAATTTGCCTTCATTCCTTATTTAATAATCTTTCTCACTGCACCCGCTAAGAATGCTATCTAATCTTTGCCTTAATTATACATCTTATCCAACCATAGTAGACATTTCACTCTATCATTAACAAGAAAGGCATACCTCTCAAAACCTTACAATCAAGACTAATCCTGTTCAATCTATTAAGTGATTTTAATTGCACCAGCACTCCCTACATTCACAACTTTCTACTATTTCTTATTCATATCTTCAATTTTCATCACTATAATCCTAAATATTTAAAATCAGAACTGTTCTAGTGCCTCCGGTCTTACATTGACTTCACACCAAAGGACTCTCCTACTTCACTACATATTACCTTACTTTATCAATTTACTCTCTAACCAATACCTTCTTACAACCCTGTCAAACCCCTTATCCAATTTTCTAAGCTACTCTTCAGATTCACACACAATAGCCAAATCATCGTAACAACAATAGGTAGAACATCTTCCATTCTCCATCATTCTAACATCGTCTCCCTACACCCACCTCTAATTCTTTAATAACCACGTTCATATTCAAAATTAAATAACATGGAGTTAATAACACATCCTTGCTCTCACTACGCTGATAATTTTAAACCAACACTGCAACTCCATTTATTTCACAAGTTTCCTATCATCATACATTTTTATGTGATTCCATCAAAGCCTACCCCAACACCATTCAGCAACACTTACCACAGAGCTCTCCTAATTAATGCTTCATATGCCATGTCTGCAAATCTTATAAATCTAAATACTAATTTATTCTCATCTCTCTCATTTCACAATCATTTGTTTCAATAGTAAAATTTGAATCCACACGGTCCTTACCTTTAAATTAATATTTATCATCATAATCTAGTGTATGCGTACAATTCCGATGCACCTTTCGAATATGAAGACTAGATGTATTTGCTTTAATTGGTAACTAAATATCTATATATTGATAAACTATCACATCGATATTGGGTGCCATAGGTCCCCCAAGGGTGTCACCCGGACTAGCCGCTACGCCCTTTACGGCATTGTATTAATGAAGATTAGTTTATGGAGAATTGATAGCCGAGGCTTCAATCGACAAAAACAGACAAACCGAATTTTGTATATGATTGTCATTTGTATGTGTTTGTCTGTATTTTGTTGGTTTGGGCTGTCATGCATTATTATATTTGAATTATTACATCTCGAAGTCGTTTTCCCGAAGGAAAACAATCGAAGTTGAAAATCATCACTACATATGCATCTGATCAAACTCGATCGACTCGCTCCGACCCGCCCTTTATCGGCTCAGCTTATAAGTTTTCATTATAATTATTATTATATTATATATATTATAATTATTATTTTATTATAATAATTATTATTATTTATATTATATTATTATATTATTATTGATTATTATTATAGTAGTATATATTAGTAGTAGTAGGTAGTACTATTAGATTACTATCGTAAATTGTAGTGGTTAGATGTGACATATCCTTTGTATACAGTTACAACCACTGGTCCCTGAAACCGACCCACCCCTACTTAAAATCAAATGTCATAATGGCTGAAAAATGACCATAATGAAAAGGGCAAGCGTCATTACCACAAACGATTAGGAAGGAGGATATGACGGGTTTACCGGCACCAGGTGCTGGTAGCCGCCTGCGGATCCTGTGTTAATAAAAATTGGATATAACAACAATGTGGTCTCTTATAGGTTATCAGGTGTAGATTCCGAATAATGATAGTTATAGACCGATATAGTGGTGTCTAGGATCCCCAGAAGGGATCCCACAAACATTAGAATATTGATGTAGAAAGCTGAAATTATATTCAGCATTTTCATCAATTGTATCTTACGTGTATAGGGCGTAAAAGACCGATTGACAAATCAGACCAGACCTGAAAAAATAAAGGGATTGAATTCTTGAACCTCGAAAGAAATTCTAGGATGTATACTTAGAGACCGGTGTAAATGATGGGTGCACCAAGTGTATACCCAAAATCTAAATATTGACATAGAACACGAAACAAAATAATACCAGCCTTTTTAGTTTATCTTAATGTATACGGATGTTTAAATTTGAACCGATTTTTTACAAATTGGAGACAGCACCCAAATCTGAATATTGATCCATAGACGATTGAATTCTTGAACTACTGTAAAGAAAGTCCATACAATGGTCAGAAACTTGAGCAGACTAATGGGGTCTTGGGACCCAATACCATGAAATAGACCTTTAAACATGAATACTCGATATACCATTTCATATAATTACATATCCGATATTTGCGGTAATAGCCGTACACATCCCAAAAGGGTCACCAGCCCCCAAAAACTGAAATATATAAGAACGATAAGAAAAAAAACATGGTAATAAATCAATAATCTTAAATGATGTATAACTCGATACAAAAAAAAAAAGAAAAAAAAAATTTCAAAAAAATTACAATTAAAAAAAAAATATTTTAAAATTTAAAAATTTTATAAAAAATTAAAATTATTAAAAAATTGATTCTTAAAATTTAAAATGTTTTTAACAAAAAATTTAAAAATTTTTAAAAAAAATTTAAAATTTTAATTTTTTAAAAAAAAAAAAACAAAAAAAAAAAGTAAACATTTTTTATGTCAATGGTTATTTGGTGTCAAAATTTACGTATTGATCCTATAATCAAAACCCCTCTAGACCTTTGACCTCTTACTCTCCTCCTCTCACCCTCTCACTCACGCCCCTCCCTCTATGATCTATTATCAGTCAATTCTGATAACATAACACATAAACTTTATTTTATGCTTTAATTATATCATTAAACATTTTCCTCCAAAGTTTCTCTTTCATATTTATAATATAAGAAATTTGTGTTTTACATACCAAAACTTGTAAATCAGTAAATCAACCACCATTCCCTCCCGCACCCCCAAATCTGATAAATATATTGATTTGCAGACGATATTAACAAATTTTCCAACACTCGGCTAATTATCATATGATCAAGAATATATGCATAACTAACAAGACCATACTTAACAACAATAAATAACTAACATTTGGAGGCAGAACGCAACCACTACACTTTTCTAACAACACTATATTTTTTACTTAACATATATTATTTACAAAATTTATAATAAACGTCTAAATATCATACTGATCTGAAATATGCGTAACTAACAAAGTTATTCAATCATAAAGCAAACAAGCCACAACTAAATACGTAATATAACGTACATTCACAAACCTTTGTATTATATGCTAACGTAGAAACAGCTAACATTAACAAAGCTTAATACTTAACAACAGTAAATAACTACATTGAGCACAAGAACTAACCTACTTCACTTTCTAATCATTCACTGATTTTTTACTTAACATATAAATTTACAAAATTTCAAACTTTAAGTAAATATAGATCAATGAATATATGCTAACTAACAAAGTTTCATATAATAAAGCAACATAGGATCAACTAACCTACGTAATATAAGTACACTCACATCCTAACAATATTATACACGAAAACAGTCACTTAATCAAGTTCAGATACTTAACAACTTGTGACATAACTAAATTGCATTACAAACGTACTTATTCACACATTTTACCAACTATCTCTAACATATCATTATTATATTTGCAATTAAATATATAATTTTAACAAAAAATTTATCACAATCTGTGTAATTCCATATGACCACGAAAAACGCAACCAGCAAGGATTTAACTTCAAATATAAGCTAACATATCATAACCTATCATAATTACCACAAGACATCAAAAATGAAAACCCTATCATGATAATCACTAAAATAACAAGTCACACTTAACACATTAAATTAACTATACATACGCCCTCAATAACGTAACTATCACATTTTGGTAAGCAATATCTAACATAGCAATGTAATTTTAGATTAACATGTAAATATTAAAAAATATATCATAACCTTGATCTATATTATCATACGATCAAGCAATATAGTCAAAGTAACAGTTTTTTAAATTAATAAAAACTACAAAAAATATCGAACTAAGAATATAATCCCCACCGATAAATCTAACACTATTAGGATAACAGTTAACATAACAAAGTTCAATACTTAAAAATGATAGTAAATAGCCAAACATATAGAACGTGCCTTAATCTTTTTTTCTTTGTTTAAAAACTATTTATTATTTTACCTTTATTTTAACTTTATCCTATTTGTAAATTTATTTTTAAAACATTTTGTTTTGGTTTAAAAAAACTTTTAATTTTACTATTTTTAAATTTTTGTTTTTACTAAACATTTTATTCTTTTATGGTTTATACTAAAAAAATTGTGTTTTTACAATACCCTAAACGGATATCGAATCAGTAATAACCACCCTACTCCCGCCTACCGTCCAAACCCTTATCTATTGGTGTATTGATCTTATTATCTGATTGACTCAGTCATATTCGATATCATTTAATAACATACATAAAAAATATTTCTAATTTATACTAACCTGAATATATGCTGACTATAACAAAGTTTTACATCAATAAGGCCAATATATTAAACTTGCCATAATATATTTATAAGCATTCGGAATATTTAAGCCTAAACTACTATGATGAAAATGTTAGGTTCCTACAGAAATAATAGCAATATTATCATACTTTAAGCTTCAATCTTTTTTCTTTTTTTTAAACTATTATTTATTTAACTTTATTCTTTCAAATTTTTTAGATGTTAAGCTATTTGGTTAATTTTATTTCTGTAAAACTTTTTAGTTTTGTTTTTTTTTAAAAAATTTTTAATTTATTACTTATTTCTTAAACTTTTTTTTTACTAAAAATTTATGGTTTTAAGCAAATGCCGTAAAAATTTACATTTTACATAACAAAACTGTAAAACAGTAAATAACAAAGTTTTCACATCAATAAAGTAACATAATAACCTGATCAAGAAATAATGTATAACATCAAAACTAACAAAATACCATACTTGCAACAGGAAAGTAACACGTTGCTTACAACCCGTACCATATTCACACTTTTTCAAATACATATACTCTAACAATACTATTATTTATATTAACATAGTAACTTAACAAAATTAACATTCATATCGCCAACAATAATCCTGACGTACAAGTTTTCAATCAATAACGCTAATATCACGTCATTCATTTCGAATAGTACTCACATAGAGTACCACCGACAAATACCTTTTGATCCAGATATAAAATGATTGAATTAACAATTTGTTGCCTAACAACCAGCCCGTCATATCAGGTGCACAATATCCGTACAGTACAAGTATTGTCTGTTGACTATGATTATCAAATACAAGTTGAGAAATTGTTCAAACCTCCACTTTTCGAAATATTACGCAATACCTATGATCTTGTTTTCCCTCTTTCGAAACATTACGCAATACTTATGATCTGTTTGTATTCTACCTCTAACATATTAACTTAATTTCACTAAATGAAACATTTAGCAAAATTTATCACAACATTGGTAATTATCATACAGACCAGCGAAAGTATTGCAACATAATAATTTCACATTAAATAAGCTAATCATAGGCACATCTAACTAAGAAAATAATCCAAAGACAAACATAAAATCTTAACAGAAAACTGTAACATTACAAAGTTCTACACTTAACACAAGTAAAGTAACTAAGGTATGCAAAACGTTACCTAATCTTACTTTTTCAAACATAATCTCTAACATATTACGTTAATCTTACTTAATAGCACAGTAACTTTACTAAAATTTTCACACATTTGCGTTTAATTTAATACATACCAGGCGAAAGTATGCCTATAACAAAGTTTCCACATTAATAAAGCTAAATAGCTCAACTGAACTAAGAATATGCACAAGACATCCTAAGCCACATCTTAACAGAAAAATGTTACATTTAACAAATCCCATTACTTAACACAGTAAAGCAAAACATGTATGCAAAACGTATTATCTCTTTCAAGTATACTCTAAATATTAACTTAATCTTCCACTAAACACAGAACATATTAACTAAAATGTCTCACAAAGTTAATTCAATCATCTAGCGTGCGAAAGTATGCTACGTAACAAATTTTCATATCAATCAAAGCTAACATAGCAACAATGAATAAGAAAATATGCACAAGACAAACCTATACATAACACAAAATAAACTTGTAACATTAACAAAGTTCCCTCAAAACATTAATAATAACTTGTATCAAAACTACCTAATTATTTTTCAAGCTTAATTACTAACATATTAACGTTATTTACAATTTTTCTTTTACACAGTACATTTACACTAAAATTTCATCACAACATGGATTAATTATACTATAACGAAATACTCACATAACAAGTCTTCACATAATAAAGCTAACAAGCATCTATGAATAGGGAAAAAAGTGCACGACAACCTAACACATTATACGACTAATAAATTAACATTAACAAAGTTCACATTAATTCTAAATAACTAACTTTACATAAAACGTACTGTTCTACTTTGTCACAATATACTGGATACGTTTAATCTTACTTTGACACAGTAACATTATCAAAAGTGCTAACCATACTAACCACATAATACCTAACGAGTAAAGTCGAATAAAGTAAAGTTTTTAATTATTCTTTTAGGGACTCCGCCTCTTCAGAAAAATACCACTGAAATAAAATGATTTTACGCTTTAAATATTTGCATAAAGTGATGCAATACTTATTATATTTGACCTCTGGCAGAATACACGCAATGTAGCAGTAGCATTCGTTTACGATTAAATATAAATGACACATATTAGAAACAACTCACTCAGAAGATATCAACAACAAGGTGAAGACATGAAGATTGTCATCATATCAACAAGACGAACAACTTCCTACTGAAAAATAGTGTAAAACATACCTTAAAATTAAGAGATCTTTCTTCACCATCAGAAGAAGATAAACAAGAATACGACGTACGAATGAACATATCAGTTCAAAAGGGTATATTTTCTAATTCGAAACAACAACAACAACAACAAAAACAACACAACAACAACATAACTAGTACAAGATAATTTATCATATTGATCAATAATATATGCCAACGTAACATTTTTCAATTAATAAAAGCTACATGAATCCCAGAGCTAAGAATAAATAATGACAACGACAATCTACACAACTAACACGAATAAACTGTTAATATTACAAATTCCACACTTAACACCTGTAAGTAACTTGACATTGCATACAAACGTAACCTATTCAATACTTTACAAACATATCTCATACATATTAACGTTAATTTTACATGACAAGTAATAATTAAGCAAGAATTTATACATAACCAACCCACCCACACCCCCCCAACTTGTTTGATTACATACAGAGCTATAGTATTTAACTAACAATTCCACATATAATAAACTAACATAACATACTGAACTAAGAAAATAAAATGTACAATGAAACCAAACACCAATATGCATGATAAACACTAACATTACACTTTCGCACTTAAACAGTAAAGTACATAATCGGGGGGGGGTCCAAACGTACCTATCAGATTTTCAAGGCACTATCTTGACATATCATGTAATTTACATTAATCGTAATATTATACAAAGTTTGCATAACCTTTCTAACATCATACTGACAAGAATATAATGCTACGTAACAAATGTTTTACATCACTCGTAACATTTAACAAAAATTCATCATAACCTGTCAAAATATCATACCCAGGGCGATATCGAAACACTACAAATTTTTAACCCAACAACAAAAAATACAAAATTTATCCTAATCATACATAAAATAGCTTTCTTGGTAAAATATCACATTAAAAACGTATAATTACGCATTTTAAGAATAAATCAGTAAATCAGTAAATCAAACCACCTCCCAGCCTACCCGTCCCACCGCCTGTGATCTATTGAGCTATGATTCAAGTCCAATTCATGTATATTTTGGACAAACATAAAAAATATGATTCTTTATATTACTAACTACGATATATCTTAACCAACAAAGTTACCATCAATAAAAGAATAACAAATCATAACGCGACTATGAATTATTAAATGCCAACTCTAACATACCTAGCGGAGAATAATCGATAACATCTGAAAATTCCCTACTATTCAAGTAAAACTGGCTAACAATCATACAATATCTATATGTCCCTTCGCATATTACAACAAAATAGCCGATATTAACAAAATCCTTAACAAAGTGACCAATTATCAAGATTTCACCATCTTACCTATGATTGACACTATCTTATTCAAAGTGTCACTCGTGAGAGCTAACATCATTTGACCTAGAAAAACGAGACATTAGCAAGTCTAGCAAACTACATTATTCACAAACAACCTAGGCTAGCTTCTAAACATTTCCCAAATGTCATTAAACACAGTAATATCTTACAAAAACTCTCATTTTCTCAACAAATCTGGTTATTTCCACTTGTATAGTAATTTTAACATAACTACTATAAATAACGATAAAACAGTTTCATTAAACCAAAAGTATCTAAACAACAATTACCTTCCGGAGAAAACCAGGGGGATGCCTGAAAGTTAATCCTGCGAGGGGTATCACACCCGAAGAGGTGTACGGCTTTTACCTCGAGAGGAGGGTAAGCCTCAGCCCTCGGGTAGGCCCAAACGTTACACCCTTCGGGGTATCCCCCTCGCAGATTCCCCTTTTCAAGGATCGCATCCCTTTTTCTCTCTGAGGTGTAATGTGTGATTAGATACTCTTTGTTAATGAAACCTGTTGTAAGTTAAGTTAAGTACGTTATGTTATTTTACTATGACAATGTGATATTAACAAATTTTTAGAAAATGAGTTTTTGTAAAATTACTTGTTAAACGATATGTGTTAGAACGTAGCTAATAGTTAATTTTTTAATATGTCAGGTTTCCTAGACTTTCTAATGTCTACGTATTCATAGTCAAATGGTAATACTCGACACGCAATGACACTTTGATGAGGATAGGTAATATTGTCAAGATGGTGCATCTTATAGATTGTCACTTGTATAAGGATTATGCTACGATAAACGGCATTATACCTTTGCTCATATGCTTGAAAATGGGATATATCGAGTATTTTAATCGATTTAGCCAGATTTACTTTGATCATTAAATTTCAGGATGTTGCTATTATTCATACGCTAGTATGTTATTGTATTGTACATTAATCATCCAGAGTTCACTTATATTTAGCTTATATGCTAAAACTTTGATTGGTTCAGATATTTCTAGGTAGTATATAAAGAACATTATTTTAGTTATGTTGTCCAAATGATACATTGAATATGACTGAATCAATAGATCAAGAATCACAGCGGGGCAGTATGATCACGGAGGTGTTATTACTGATTTATATTATTGCATTTTATTTAAAATCAGTAAATATTACGTTTACGTACGACTCAAAGTATATCCTAAAACTTATTATGTATGTTAGTGATTAAAATTTAATATTTTGTTTTGTTTAAAACTTTATGTTCAATTATTCTGGGGATTATATATTTTGAACGATGTTGATAATTTTTGGGGTTAAATGTACGAGTTGATGTTAAACTTTGTTATACTATTAATTCTTTGTCAGTATGATGATTAGACAGGTTTATGCTAAACTTTTGTTAAAATTACGATTTAATGTAAATAAATTAACATGATATCAATTGCTTGAAAAATCTGAATAGTACTTTGACGAAGTGTTAATGTACTTACTGTTGCTAGTCGTAAATTTGTTAATTATGGTTATTCATGAATATGGGGTGTTGGTTGACTACATTGTTACATTATATCTATAAGGTTTGTTAGTAGCTTTCAATGTGAAACTTTCTTTACTTAGCATACTTCACTGCTAGTATATAATATTAAACCAAGTTATGAAAATTCTTCTAATATTACTGGTCAATGTAAAGCATTAACTTAATAGTTTGATGTATTTGTGGTAAAAAATATAATAGGTACGATTTTGTATGCAATGTCAGTTACTTTACAGGTGTTAAATGTGAAACTTTGTTTAACAGTTGATTCGTGCTTAAGTTGTGTTAATTACGCGTATGATAAATATTTCTTACTCTGGTGATGCATGGTAGCTTCCTATGTGAAAACAATGGACGTTAGCATATAAATTCATTGTAGCTATACAAAAATTATCTTGTAGTATGTTATTTTTTTTGTTTGTTTCTTTTTTTTGTTTTGTCAACAAATATATTACCCTGATATGGGTCGTTCGTACGCGTATTCTTGTTTACTTTATTCTGTTTGTTTGAAAGAAAGAATACCTTTGGGGACTGTTTATACTCATGATTTTCGTCAGTAAGACATTTTTGGCTGTGCTGGTATGATGACGTCTTACTCTACACCTAAGCTTGTTGGTGATATCAATGATGTTCATTTAATTAATCGTAAAGATGATACTGCTACATCTTGTATTCTGCCAGAGGTCAAAAAAAATATGCATCACTTATGCAAATAGTTAAAGCGTAAAATCATTTTTCATGTATAGAGTTGGTATTTTCTGAAAGGAGGCGGAGTCTAAAAGAGATAAGTCTAAAAACTTTACTTTACTATTTACTCGTTAGTTATTATGATGGTTAGGTAATTTTATGATATTTTTTGATAAATATTACTGTTTCAATGTAAGATTAACGTTAATATGCTAGATATATGCTGAAAAATTATGAACAGGTTACGTTTTGTATGTAAATTTAGTTACTTTACTAGATACTAAGGTGACTTTAGTTAATGTTACATATTAGGCGGCGTAATGTTGTTGTCCTTGCACATATTTTCTAGTCTATGATTGCATGTTAGCTTTATTATGGAACATGTTAGTTAGCATATATTCGATTGATCAGTATAATTAACCAATGTGTGAGAAAATTTATTAAATTTACTGTTCAGGAGTGTAGAATAACTTATATATAGAGTAGCTTGAAAAGTAATATTAGGTTAGTTTTGCATACCATGTTAGTTGCTTACTGGTGTTGAGTGTGGAACTTTGTTAATGTTACAGTTTATTCGTGTTTATTGGTGATAGTTTTCTTTGTGCATTATTTCTTAGTTCATTTACGCACATATGTTAGCTTTATTGTGGAAAACTTTACTTAGCAGACTTCGCAGCTTGGGTAATGATAATAACCAATTTGATAAATTTTATTAAATGTTTACTGTGTTAGTGTAAAGTTAACGTTAATATGTTAGAGTATTTGAAAAAAAAAGAATAAGTTACTTTTTGTACCCAATTTATGTGTTTATGTTAAGTATGGACTTTGTTAATGTTAACAGTTTATCTGTGCTTAAGTTGTGTTAGGTTTGTCTTTTGCATTATTTATTAGTTATTCAGTGGCTATGGTTACTTTATTAATTGGAAAAACTTTTTACTTAGATACTTTCCTGGGTCTGTATGATAATTAACCAATTTGTGATAAATTTTAGTTAAAATTACTGTGTCAATGTATAAATAACGTTAATATGTTAGATTAGGCTAAAAAGTAAGATGGTTACGTGGCATACCATTTATTGTTTATGGTGTTAAGTGTGTGAAAAGCTTTCGTGGTGAAGATCTTGGCTTCGATGTTTATGTTTGGTCTTTGTGCATATTTCTGATAGTTTAGATGATGCTATGTAGCACTTTATTATGTGAAAATTATTATTTAGCATACTTCGTGGTTGGGGTATGATAATTAACCAATGTTGTGATAAATTTTGTAATGTATATGTTAGGTAGATTAACTAATATGTTAGAGGTCGAAATAAACAAATCATAAGTATTGATGTAATGTTTTCGGGAAACGAACCAACAAGTATCATAGCGTATTCTAAATTTCAAAGTGGAGGATTTGAACAATTTCTCGACTTGTTTTAACTCTAGTGGAACAGGAACCACATCAGCTTCGTACATGTTCGTTCGTAGCTTGTTTACTTTAGTTGTTGTTAATAATAACTTGTTTAATGGTTATATTTATCGATCATAAGTATGGTTTAGTTGTCATTGTGCGTTATATTCTAAGAAAAGATATGTTATTTCTTTTATGATATTTAATTGAATTATTGTGGCGATTTGTGATAAATTTTTTTAAATTTACTATTTGAACACTATAAAAGAAATCCATATAAATTGTTTGCAGTGTTTTAAATACCGTCTTAAGCAACGTCATTATTTCCTGTTCAAGGGTTATGGTATTTTTGTAGGTTTTAATTTTATTACATTATATTCTTTATCAGGTTACGATTATGTTAGCTTTAATTGATGTGAAAATTTATATTAATTTGCTTCTTTTATAGAAAATCCGAATTTGTATATAATCACAAGAAGAATAAATTATATTATAACAAAAGTTTTAGTAACATTAACTCAATAATCAAAACAGTTTAATATAAAATAATAGAAGTCGAGGTTAGAATAAAATTAAAATACTGAAATGGAATTTAGTTAAACTAACAGTGATTCAATAAAATGTAAATGATAGCAAACAAATAAAAAAAGATATGAATATAATTGACAACAGTTAACACTTCTACTCCACTCAATATAGTGGGTGATAATGTTATGTTTTAAGTGTTTAGTATGTTAGTATTATACAATGTATTCTTTACATCATATTTATGTTAGCATTCATATGTGTCCGAATTTATGTTAGCATATATTCGAACTTAGTATGATAACAGTAACACAGTTTAGTGATATGTTTAGCAAACTACGATTGAGGCAATATATAAATAGATCATACCCAATAGATAAGGGTTGGGTCCCCGGAGGGGATAGAGGTTAGATATTTATTTCATGTACTTCAGTTTTTTCTATACAAAACCCTTCTTCGCCACTATAACATAAAAAGAATAAAATTAGTAAAAACAAAAGTTTAAAAAATAAAGTTAAAATTTATAAGTTTTTTAAAAAAAAAAAAAATAAATGTTTTAAAGAAATAATAAATCAACTATTACAGTTTTAAAAACATAGTTTTAAAAATAAATAAATTTTAAAAAAAGAAAAAAATAAGAACTAACTATATGTTTTCCTAGTTATTATTGCTATGAATTAAAATGATCCTTTTGAAACAATAAACTTTATCCTCTCTGTGAAATTTAAAGATATATTTTAGTTCAGATGACTATGTAAGTTTCATTAATGCTAAAACTTATTATGCCTATATTCGTTGACCTATGATAATTAGACAAGGTATGATATATTTTTGTTAAATATTACATTTCAATTAATTAACATTGCTATATAGAATTATGCCTTCACAAAGGTGTGAATAGTTACGTGTTCGACGCCTATGTAGTAATTACTGTTTAATTTCACTGTAATTAGTGATTATTCATGATAGTGTATGTTCTATTTTAGTTTAACATTTTTAATGTTACTCAAAGTTATGAATATGTTAGCTTATGATGTGAAATCTTTGCTCGTCTTACGTTATTCGTTGTCAGTATGATAACTAGACACAATATTTATAAATTTTTGTTAAATATTACTATGTTGTTGTAAGCTATATAATGATAGTTAGGATAATCAGATAGGCAATCTTTCTCCTGGATGAAAATTAAAAGTGGGGAATTAAAAGTATTTAACTTTTAATCTGCTTTACAAAGCTATCCCATCGTTTAGAGTGATGTACATTATATTCTAGTTCGTATTATCTTGTTTCTATAAATATGAAACTTTGTTCGTTAGCATATATTCATTTGTCAGTAATTCAGTAACAGGGTTGATAATTTTTGTTAAAATATTATAATGTAGTTAATGTTTAAAAACATCATGTATGTTAAAAAAGTGAAGTACGTACGTTCCGCTCAATGTAGTATACTGTGTTAATATTGAAAGCTGTATGTTTAACTGTATATGTTAATATGTTAGTTTGATGAATGATACGGTATATCGTTATTCAGTATCTATGTGTCTTATTATGTGAAACTTTGTTACGAATATATTCAATGATCAGGGTATGATAATTTAGACAATTATGCATAAATTTGTTAAATATACATGTTAATGTAAAAATATCATATATTTAGAAAAAGTGGAAGTAGTCATTCTTCCATCTCAATTAATAACATTATTTATTAGTTAATATGGCTCTTTTATTATCATTATCATGATCACGTATTGATTAATTAGAAAGTTATGATAAATTTGTTAAATATACTATGCTAATGTATAATTATTCCAGCATTGGGCAGGATGGGGGGAGGATGGTGTTGGAATTTACTATTTAAAGTATAGGGTATTGATAAACACAATTCTATAAGTTATAAATATGAAGCGTAAAAATTTAGTTAAAACAAACTGTTTAAATCATATAAAAAAATAAATAAAATTTGGTTATTTTTTAAAAATGACATGAATCACTAGATCATAGATAGGGAGGGTAGTGGAGGAGGGAGGGGGAGGGGGAGGCAGAGGCTCCAGACTCAGAGGCTTAGAGGTGTTTGAATTTATATAAAACTAAATTTTTAAGTTATTAACTAAAGAATTAAAAAATTTTAATTTTGTTTTTTTTTAATTTTTTAAATTTTGAAAAATTTTAATTTTTAAATTTTTTAAAAAATTTTTTAAATTTTAAAAAAATTTAAATTGTCAATTTAATTTTTTTTTTAATTTTATAAATGTTGAAAAATATATTTAACTTTTTAATTTTTTTTTTAATTAATTTTTTCTTTTTTTTCTTTTTTGTTTCTGTATCGACGTTCCCCCTTAGAAAGAGATACAAGTTTCGTTTCTACGCATATTTCAGTTTGTGTGGTGACCCCTTTGTAGATGTGTACGTATTTAACCAAATTACGTATATGGACCTTATATAGAATCAGTATTACCGAGTTTCAATATTATATTCAGGTTTGCGGGTCAGACCCCATTTGGCTGTGTAGGTTATTACCATATTGAGGAGTACTTATTGATATAGGTGTATACCGATTATCGTTAGTCAATTCAGATTGGGAGGACTAGTCCATTTGTCAAATCATTATTTTATTTCTACTCATTCGTTCGGATACAACTTAAAAAGCCGTAATCAAGTTTCTTTTCTATGTCACTATTCAGAATTTTAGGGTGAGTACCCGTCTTTCACCACAGCATTTCACCGGGTCCATATAAAATCCTCAGAATTGTATACCGAGTTTCATCATTCAGTCAATATTTAAGATTTATGGGCTGGTCCAATTGTAAAAGTCTGATATAAATTAAAAAAATATATAAATGTGTCATTTTACCCTATACACTAAGTATACAACTAAAAAGGGAATATCAGTTCAGCTTTCATCAATCATATTTAATTGTTTGGAGTGCGGATCCTTCTGGGATCCTAACACCTATTACGTCTATAACATCATATTCACTCTACGACCTCGATAACCCATATAAGACACCAACATTGTTTTATACGAATTTTTATTATCACGGCTCCGACGCTCCAGCAGCCGCGTCCAGCCAACCTCATAGATTCAACATAACAACATATTCTAGAAACAGACTCTAAACTCGACACAAATTGTCAGCTCAATTTATGAAACATTTATAATTTTTAATAGCGTGGGGTCCCCTACAGCGACAGTGATTTAACTCTATACAACAGGAATATTACCAGCACCCCCGCTACATTTTTTACCTCGATATGATAACTCTAACTACTACTAACACTACTACCATTCTTTACTATATACTACTATATACTACTACTATACTACTATACTACTACTCTACTAATAATATAAATAATAATAATAAATATAAAATATTTTTTTAATTAATTAAATATAATAAAAAACTTTCTAGCAACGGAGTCGGAGTCGGACCGGAGTCGGAGCCGAGTCGGTAGCCGGCAGTCGGAGTCGGAGTGATCAGAAAGCATATGTTGAGATGATTTTCAATCAATCGTTTCCTCGAGGAACGAACCTTCGATGTATTAATAATAAATAATAATAATCCAAGACAGACAAAACACAAACTAATACAAAGACAAACAACAGGAAGAACAACATAGACAAAACTTCTGTTGGGCCTTTTGTCGATAACCCTTTCGGCTATAATTCGTCAAATAATCCTAATTTTGCATGCATACCACATCCGTAACAAGGGCGTTCGTAGGCGCTAACTCTCGGTTGGTGACCACCCTTAGGGGGACCTATGCACAAAACTCGCATAGTTCATATCACATATATAATATATCCAAGTTAAAGCAAAATATATCTGTCCATTCACTACGAAAAGTGGTGCATCGCGAAGTTTACCATTGACTATTAAGTCCCTCATCATCGAAGCATCTTTCAACAGATACAGGCAATATTCCTACAGCATAATAACTAATCCTATAGTCCTACAGATTCCATAATCCCTACTACCTTATATAAGGTACTATCAGGTCTTTCAATTTTCGGAACTAACCTCATAAGCCAATTGTTACACTCCGAATCCTACTCCAGGCTCGCATCTTTCTTAGATTTCACAGTAATTCCTATATGCTGTGATCACTCTTCAACATTGCCACCTACCATTACCTTCCTCTCTAAACCATCCACAAAATAAGAATTATATATATTATATATATATATAATATATATAATATAATTATTATAATATATATTATATTTTAAATATATATATATTATATATATATATATTTAATATATATATAATACCAGGGAGGTGGCACACGCTCATTTAGAGTGAGTCGCTAGCCACTCCAACCAAACTCGAAAAACTGCCGTAGCGCTCTCAGCCACTTATCAGAATATCAAACTCCCCCCGCTATGGCAAGTCACGTCTCACGACTCCCGCTATATATTGCGACTTCACCCACAAATATTTAATTAATAAATACTAAATTAATTTATATCCCTACAAAAAAATTTTTAATATTATATTAAATTAAAATATTTACAAAATATGAAGATTTTCCTATTCTCAATGTCTTATTCAAAGACAAGAGATCCATATTACCTTACAAAAAGATATTAGGTGCTCAAAAATTAAAAGCAGTTAAGCTACCTATTTCCCTCAAAATATCCTAACATACTTAATATCGATCTTCAGCCGTCAAACTAGAGATGGAGATTATATTTTATGACATCAATCACATTCTGCCTATTTGCAAAGGAGAAAGTTCCTGTGAGAGGATCTTGGTTGTATTACTTCAGCAGTCCATTGCCCTAATTAAGGTCCTATCCATAAAATGACATTCTGCCTCCTCTTCTAAATATTTGGTCTCTAGTTCACCCATAAGAAGTCTATTTCGTCAAGACTTAGTAGAATCTGATAGCCTCGACTCTAGTCATCCAATGTCAAGGGCTAATTGTTTTCTTTTTACTATTATATAATTTATTAGATACAAGGGTAATCTATATATATATATATTATATATATATTAATATAAATATAATATATATATTATATATATATAATATATAAATTATATAATTATTATATATATTAATCATTCTTATAAAATCCAAAAATATATATAATATATAATATATTATATATATATATTATATATAGATATTATGTATAATATAATATATATATAATAATATATATAATATATATAATATATTATATATTTGGTTTTACACAGAATTGATTTAGATTTTTATCGAGTTGGGGGTAATTAAGTATTAATATAATTAATAAAATATGATTGAGGTTAATAGCATCAGGGGGGGGTCTATAATCAATTTAAATGTATATTTATTATATATGTTCTTAAAGGGTGAATTTTTTTGTAGTATATAAAAAAACAATAATCTTAGACTAAAAGTTATATTATATACAGTAATGATAAAATTTTTTTCCTTATTATAAATAAACCATTAAAATTTAATAATAAACTATTTATTCATTTTAAATTCACAAAAGAGCGGAAACTTTTGATCACGTTGCAGTCCGCTAATTCCTGACGGACTCCGCAACTCGCATCCCCCTATTCTGTAGTCCGTCGGAGCGGCTAAAGCGGAATGCCCTCTCTCT
>JABUQX010009974.1:0-33355 GCA_015478945.1 Trachelipus rathkii | reverse complement strand
GAAAAATTAAGACCAAAGAGGCAAATTCTAGGAAGAGTAAAAAAGAGAGGCAAGAATTGAAAGGGTTGAAGAAGAATGATGCGCGTCGAGTCATCGGGCATTGAGTGGATAGAGTTAGATGTGCAGGTGAGAAGATATTAATGAAAAGGTGGAGAGGAATAGGAATAAGACAGAATCCCTGTAGGAACACCCACTAGTTTGAACAGAAATGGAAGGCATCAACAACAGCCGATATTGGGCGGCGATTTTGAAAGAAAACTAGACTAAGTAAGCAAGAGAAGCGAGGAAACCCCATATGGGAGGTGGAGGCTTGGGAGAGCAGTGACCGCGTTGCATTACCCGCGTCAAATGCTTTGAATATGTCAAGCGCCACCAACGCAAGGTCTCCCATGACTAGTTCCCTAAGAGCGGGCAAACCATAAATCTATTTAGTTTAAGATAGGAAATATTATCGCCAGTTAGACCTCGATGGCGCCGAAAGCCATACTTGGCATCGCGAAAGAAAGTGAATGAGATTTCAGGGTTATGATCTAAAATGGAGAGTTGAGATAGGGTTTCAAAGATTTCTTAGATAGATTTACAAGTGAGAGATAAAGGGCGATAGTTAGAAGGATTAGAGCGGGCTTCCTTTTTTTTCGGAAGAGAAGTGGATTGTGCGTGGCTGTCCCAAACACGAGGGAAAAAGGTTTTTTATGGAATTGAGACATTAGAGAATTAGCTGGACCGAGGGGGGGCCAGCACAAGCACAGCACCCCTACCTTTTCTAAAACTGTTCATAGATTTAAGGAGGCCCATGGCAACCCGATCAAAAAATGTACTTTTCCAACAGCAAGGCATAGGGACACCTGAGCAGGAAGAAGGAGAGGAGGAATGCAGAATCGTCCAGGGTTGAAGTAGAGGAAAATAGGAGGCCGAAGGATAGGATTTGACCTTTCAGTTGGAGAATTAGGAACAGAACCATCAGGATAAGAGGAATATATATCAGGGTGGCCACCCTTGCGCATGCGCCAAACGTGGCGCATTGGATATGATTATAAGTGGCGCATTGCTTCGGGCTACTTTTTGGGAGATTTTATATTTTAACTGGGCTACGTCAACCTATTTCTTACGAATTTATATTTAATGAAAACTAAAAATTCCTTTTATTTCCAGAAAATTTGTTAAAATTCTGGCAAATATAAAGAAGTAGTAACAAAATATTCGCTAATGGTTATGGCATTTTTTTTTTGAGCTCGACTATTCATTAATTCAATAATTTTTCCCGGCCAAAACTCATATTTGAAACATAATTGTGTTTTAAAATTACCTGTGTAATAAAACATTCGTCAATGATCATCAGTTTTTGGAAATTTGTTTATCCAGTGGATAGTGAGTAGTGTTCTTCTCCATATTTTCTTAAAATTACTTGATTATTTATTTTTTTCATAAAATTAAAGAGAAAAAATAGTTTAAGAAACTTGTCTTAAAATCAATAAAAATCCCTAAAAAATAATCTAATAAAGAAAATAGTATTCTTCATGTAATTTTATATAAATATATTATATATTATATATATATATATATATATATATATATTATATATAATATATATATTAATATATATATATATATATATATATATATATGTATATATTATATATATATATATTATATATATATATATATAATATATATTGCGCATCTGAAACTCGTTCTCTTGTGAAAACAAAATTTGGCGCCATGGTATGCAAAAGTGGTTGGCCACCCCCTGATTATACTATATTATAGAATAATATTATATAATATTATATATATATATTATATATATAATTATTATATATATATATATATATATATATATTATATAATATATATATATAGATAATATATATAAAGATGCCGAATATTCCGACCGGATATCGTCCCGGGATTTATCCGGTATCCGGTTTTAAACTTTCAGCGGATTATCTCGGGTATCGGCAATCCGGCTTAATTTCCCACTAATCCGGCCATCTCCATAATAATAATTAATTATAATTTAATAATAATATAAAATAATAATTAATAATAATTGAAATTAAGATCTACAAACTTTCCAAATTAGTTTATTATTTCACAGTAGATTTTATTATTATTTGTAATAGAGTCCGTGACCGTCTGAATTTATTTAGTGAACTATAATTTTTAATATCCATAGTAAACATTTATTTTATATAAGACGGAGATTTTTTTACGTTTAGTTTGTATTAAGAGGGGATTTACCCTTTAGTAGTGATTAGTTCTCACGAATTAAATTGCTTCAAAACATTATAATTATTAATATTGTGCGAAACCTAAAACTATATTATTAAAGTAATATACTTAAAAATTATGTCAAGACCCAATTAACATCAACAAGGACCTCAAGTAAAGTTTACTTTCATTATATTATTTATTGTTTCATAGTGTTTTTTTTTTTAAGACGATGGTGAGATTTTGTACGCTCCTTATCAGACCATTTCATCAATAAATAAATAAATTAATTAAATAATAATATAATATTAATAATATAATAATAATAATATATAATTAATAATCAATAATAATAAATAATAATAAATCTCCTGAAAGTGATGCCCAAAAAAAATTTAGCGGTATCTTATACATGAATTAAAATCTACCTCGTTTAGGATTTTAATTAATTCTGCATACTATTTAATTAAAATAATTAATCACATTTAACTTCTAAATACAGTACCTTATAAAATCTCTCTCTTTTAAAATTATTTTCATAGCTTGAATTCGTCTTCCACTTTATCTCAATTAAAACTCAGGAACATTATAATTTAATTTCACAAATATTAAATATTTTTTAGGAGGTTTTAATTTTGACATAGAGTTTTGATTAGCTCAGCCACAAAACTAAAATTGGCATAATTTTGTTAGTTTTCATTCGATTTGCATCAAATACAAAGCAAGATTCAGGTTTTTTTCGAGCTCTAAAACGTCTATTTGGAGGAGTTTTTCTGTCTCTATAGGTTTGTTTTTTTATTTAATGTGAAGAAAAACTGTTTTTCTTAGGTATGTGAGGGAACAGAAATAATACAGTAAGTCAATATGTATTAAAGAAGGGAAAGAAGGGTACATCATATAAGGTTAGTATTTAAGCCCTGCTAAGTGGGGTTTTAAGCAGTTAAAATGGTTTAATTAAGTCTGTATTTCTTATGTTACAGATACTTGCCTAAATGTTCAGATTATATACCTGAACTATTGGATCCTATGGAATTAGATTATATTTGTAAATAAAAGCAAAGAAAACTTATGGGAAATAAGTTATTATAAAAGTACAATTCTTTTGTTGATGTGGAAATTCAGAGAGAGACAGATAGACTTGGCTGTTGGTTGGACAAATAATATTGATGAAGTATTATTAAACCTTATTAAGAGCGGTTTGGTCTTTTTTGCATTGTGCTAAAAATGCTCAAGTTTGCGCTCGTTTTCGTCAACCTTTGTACAAAATCGCTAAAAAAGGCTCAACCTAATACGTAAAAATGTCACAATTCGGTAATAAAGAATTAAAATTCGTGTTGTATAAATAAGCAAAACCATAACTTTATGAATTTAAAGAGAATCCTAACGTTTTTTGATAAGCATTTTTTTACCGATTTTCTGCGCTTAAGTGACGGAAAAACGAACGAAAACTTTTTAGGCATTTTTTAGGGCACAAATGTCCAAAACCTGAATATTGCTCTTAAACCGTATTGCCGTCTATCTAAATAGGGTTGATGTTCAGGTTGATATCTTTAATAAAGAAGGAATAAAAAAAGATACTAACATATTAATCATAATCCATATCTTTACTTTTATCTCTCCACTATATAAACTCATTTTCATCAATAATTATTACTGCGCCATCATTTTGTAGATTCAGGAACTACATTATTGTATAACGCTTATTACGTATAACTCAGTTTATTATTAACATTTATACAGTGTACTATAATTCAGTGTGTATCAATACGGATTTCACGATAGCTATTATATATATTATATATATATATATATATATTATATATACTATATATATATATAATATATTATATATATAAATATATATATAATATAGCTTTTTTTTGAATCTAGGTAATTTGGGAAATAAGAGTTTTTGCCATTTGCGACTCTCTCTCACACACACACACACATTAGAAAGATATATATTATATATATATATATATATATATAATATATATATATATAATATATATATATATATATATATATATACTATATATATATATATATATATATATATAATAATATATATATATATATATATATATATATATAAATATATATATATATATATATATATTAATATATATATATATATATATATATATAATAAATATAATATATATATATATATATATATATATATATATATATATTATTTCACTTTCAGGGTGGTGTCGTTACCGGTTATGAAGATTGTCTTTTATTAGATGTGTTTACTCCAAAGTTAGGATATGAAAACCCTTTACCTGTTGTTGTTTATGTTGGTGGAGTAAGTTTAGGTAGTGATGCAAGAAGAAAAAGACTCCTTGGAAAGGCTGGAGAAGTTTCAGTTCAAAAAAATATTGTTGTGGTTTCTCCTCAAATCAGAAGAGGTTTTGTCGGATTTATTCCCAGTCCAGTTATAGCTGCTTCCACGTATCCACATACTGCTGGCAATCAGGGTGCATCCGATCTAGTTGCAGCTCTAATTTGGGTTCATAATAATATAGAACATTTTGGGGGAGACAAAAAGCGTGTAACCCTTTTAGGGCATCAAGCGGGTGCTGCCCTTTTTTGGCCTTTGATAAACAGAATCAAAAATAGGAAGCTTGTTCATTCGGTTTGGCTAACAGGAGCAGCACCCTTGCAGCCTCATGTAATTTGGAGGAACGCCCCTGCTCCTTTAGCGAGACCTTTTAATTGTTCTTCCATTGAATGTTTGCATAACAAAAGCGCAGAGGAAATAATGCAAAGTGCCTCGACATCATGGAGGAAGTCTTATGGTCGTCCTTGGTTAGTTGCAGATGGTGTCTTTGTCCCAATGGAAGAGGAAATACCAACATTACCAATAGTCTTTGGTAAGTTTACTTATTTACTTATTACATTTCTTAAGTAATGGCTTTATTTTTAATTATTCACAATCCATACATGTTACGAAATGAATACCCAAATAATAGTACTATACAAATATAGTTTTGCATTCATTGTGTAAAAAGTTCACTAGATTCATATATATATTATTAGTCTGAAATCATTTTCGGATTAAGGAAAAAATATTTTTCATATTGTACATTTTTTCTAGGTGCAACGGAACAATCTGCAGCAGAACATCTTGGAAAATGGCGTGACCGCATTTCCTCCGAAAAAGATATTGAGAATGTTGTTTTAGAAACTCTCCAGGAGGTTCTTCATTATAACGAAGAACCTTACATTCAAACATATCATCGATGGAGAGAACCCCCTAAAAAATTTGATCTTCAAGATGCTTCCAGAGCCGTGCGTCATTATCTATCTTTCTTCGACAAACCTTGGGAACTATTAACAACACTTGTGAGCGACGTTTCGACGACATGTCCACTTTTAGAACGAGCTGCTTCTTTAGCTCGACAATGGGACCACTCTGTACCCACTTCAAAGGAATTTGTGCCTCCTATCTACGCTTATGTATCTAGTCATCAACGTTCAACTCCTTTTGGTGTTGTTGCCGATGGACTTAGCGATATTGAAGCCATTTTAGGCGTCTTTAAGCCTAAGTCCGAGTCAGATAGGTATTATATTTCAACTATGCAGAAACTTTTCTTTACTTTCATTAAAACAGATTCGTTAGAACGTCATTTTGCTAAGCCTGCTCACCATGGTATCTATGTCGTGAAAGACTCGTTCACTATTCAAAGAGATAGAACTTTTTGCGATCACTGGATTAATTCCTCATATTTGGCAAGAAGGTATTAATAAAGATAAAGGTAAAGATAAAATCGAAAAGTAGGACTGAGGAGCCAGAGTTGGAGCCGGTTTACTTTAAAATGATGGAGCCGGAGCCGGAGCAGGAGCCGGAACCGGCAAAATTGATTACCGGTCCCGCAATACTGTTTGAATATAATCGCAATACTTAGTAATCGATTAAAGCATTTACGATAATCTCTTAATTTAATATATTATATATATATTAATTATGATCATATTTATATATAGTATATATATATATTATATATATATATATAAAGTATATATATATATATAGTAATATATTATATATATATATATTATATATATTTATATATAATAATATATATATATCTATAAGTATAATATATATTAATATATTAAAGTAGTGTTATTTTAGATAACACATTAGTATTTATTAGGAAAAATATACACATAAGATTATATAATGTATATTAATAAATATGTATATATAATTAAGAGTAATATATATATAATATATTATTATATATATATTCAGGATACCTTATTTTTCTCACACATTCAACTTTAAATGTTCTCATTTAGAGTAAGTGAAAATAATTTTTCTAATTTTATCTTTATTTTTATATTATTTGTTATCATTTATGCAGAATTCAATGTTTAATTTCGTGGTATATATTTATGATTTTTTATTTGGAAAGTTACTTGGTGCTGCTTCTAATAAAGAAGTTATTTGATTGCAACATATTTATCATTAAACTATAATTTATAACATCTCTTTAAGTACAGTCTTCGAATATACGACTCAGAAAAATAATAATTTTACTTAGAAATTTATTCTAACTTATAACAATACTTTATTAAATTAATCATATTAAGAATCAATATTGTTGCCAATTTAAAACTCGCCAACTGAATACGTTAATTGACAAATATACTGTGAGTATCACGACATATATAGGGGCCAGAGTTATGACCCCTCGTCGGATCCTAATCTAGGTTAGCTAAATTATACCTAGTAAATACTAGTTTATTCCTCTTTATGAATAAGGTCAATTAATTGCCCGTGAGGTATGTGAACATTATTATTAATAATTCCGTAAAAAAAACCTAAAGTAATAGGCATGGTAGTAGACTCAACAACTTTCATAAATCCAATTCGCCATATTTGTTGATTTGCCAGGAATACTATAGGAGTTCAATGTCCATTATTTTGATTATGACTTACCGTCCACTAATAAATGGGTATATTAAAAATATATTAATACCCCCATGTTCAAAGTACCAATGAACATCTCTGTCTTATATATATATATTATTACTTAATAAAATATAATTAATATTTATTATAATATATAATATATACTTATAATATATATATTAAGTAGAATGATTAATTATAATAATATTTACTATATATATTATATATATATATATGATTAATATATTATGGTATTATAAATATATATATACTAATAACTAGTATTATATATTATGAATATTATATATATTGAATATATATATTATATATATACGTAATATATATTAATATTATTATATATATATATTGTGTGAAATAATATATATATATGTATACGAATATTCAATACAATAAGTTTAAATTATTGTTTTAATGTAAGGTTTATTATTATTGATTATTATCTATTAATGTAATGTAGCAGTAAGTTTACCAAATAACTACCTGCATAATAATATAAAACATGTTATATACCACCCGCAGCAGTAATGTAACGGGTCTGCATATAAAAGTTTACATTAAAATAGTTCCATTATACGCCACTGCATACGTCACTTCATTCTCAAGAAAACGTTTTGTCTTTAATTACAGCAATTTTTCTTTTATACAAAGACTAAACAGTCCGCATGGTTGTTGTATAAATTTTTAATGAAAAGATATATATTATTTAAAAATTATAAATTGATGATTTAGAGTTAAAGAAAAAACAACAACAACAACAAAAACAATTGGCTAAAGTTCAAACAGTTGTGAAATTATGAAGTGTTACATTGTCAAAAACCCATCTAGTAGAGAATAGCATTTATATTCGATCTTTTTTAATTAATTTACAATGATTATTTATTGATGACAACATACTCTCAAGGTAGGAATGAAAGGAGTATAAAGCACGATAAATGACTATCACGAAATGATCTCTTTAACCTTGCAACTGAACGATGTTGAGACTCATAATTCCATCAAGGATAAAAGTTGGGTTATTTTTCATGGTCAATGGACTGCATAATTCCTAAATAACTGACAATTTTTAATATGCAATTCCCTTTCTACTGGTGATATCATTTTGTTAATTATTAATGTTAAATAGATAATTATATATATTAATATTAATATTATATTATATATATATTAATAGTTAATAGTATATTAATATTATTATATATATATATAATTATTTATATATTATATATAATATATATTTATATATATATATATATAAATATATTAATATTAATATATTATAATTTAAATATTATTATATATTATATATATTAATATATATATATACTATTTTATATATATATATAATATATATTTAATTAATATAATTAATTATTTATATTAGATATATAATAGTATACTTAGGGAAAGTAAAATTATGCTGACAACATGATCATTAAATAGTTACCTAATAGTATATAGCGGGAATCAGCGACAGATATTGGATAATAAATCAGCAATCACGAGTCTGACGCAAATGCAAGTTTATCGAATTCATTTAGTGCAGTATTTAAATTTTTTAACTCTGACAAAAGCTGCGTAAATCAGTTTATTAGAGAGAGCAAATTTCATATAATTTCCAAAGATTTAAAAATAATTTTTTTTATTATCTAATATTTAAAATTTTTCATTAATTTAATTTCCAACATGATTGACAACACATACTCTTCACTATTTCAAGTATATAGATAAAAGAAAACAAACGATTCCTATTATATTACTTCTACTTAACAACCATTTAATTATTACTATTCTTCTTCTTCCTTCTTCTTCTTCTTATCTTCTTCTTCTTCTTCTTACTTTTCTTTTTCTTATTTCTTTTTCTTTTTTCTTTCATACTCATCTTTCACCTTACTCACTTGTTTTCTTATTATCATCTTGCATCAAAGATTAATCTTCTTCTTTCTTTATTATTTACTTTCTTCTTTCTTTCTTCTTTATTTAGCCTGTTCTAAGTATTCATTCTCATGCCAATGTCTTTACTTCTTCTTGTATATTTATTATTATATATTATAACATATATAGCTTATATTTTATATTTACTTTATTTTTATATTATATATTATATTTATTTATAATATATATTTATCTATATATAATATATATATATTATATATTTACTATATATAATATTTTATCCTTATTATTATGACTGCATATGTTATCATCGCTATTCCACGGGCAAGCCGCTATTCAATAGGAAGCGGGTGTATAAGGGTGCAAGTAAAACACAATCAGTATTGGCATGTGAATGAAAGTGTTATATATACAAATGCGTGGTATACTGGAGAGTGACAGAGTTCACACTCTAAACACCTCGTTGCGATCTTTTCCAACCTATTAATTGTATTTTATAAGTGTGCATTAATATGAACTTGTTATGCTCTATGATGTTCCAGAGATTTTTCAATGAGGCCTTGATCTACTATCTTCTCTACCTTTCTTATTCTTATGCTGCTTAACGGCAAAATTCCGTTGTATGGTGAAGAGTGTAATTCCTTACATAGCTTGCTTAGATTTTCATCCTACATGTTTGACGGCGCTACGTACTTCAAAAAGGGGATTCGCATAGTTTTGTTTTTTTTTGTTTTTTCTCTTGTCTTTAAATTGTTTTTCTATTCGACAGGTTTTTGTTTGTCATCTACAGTTGCATACGACAGTAAGCGATATAGTTGTTGCGTTTATGTCTTGTCAGAATAATTTGTTAGGACAGAAAGCATCGAGGATCAAAAGTCCAGCACAAAAAATGGATGCTCGCACTATAAAATATGTTCCTCTCTATCTGAAAAGGAACGGGAAAACAAAATAAAATCTAATATAAGTCGAAGGAGCGTTCGGCAGATTTCACAGTAGTGTCTGCCACTTCTCTAGATAGATTGTGGTGGCAAAGATATTTATCTTATATATATACCTTATTTATATATATGTATATATTATTGATGGGAAGATTAATCGTCATCGTATATTATAGTACTTTCTTCACTCATATATATCTATATGTTATATATATTATTTATATATATACTTTCATATTATTTTATACTTTCTATATTTATATTGTTCTTATCTTACTTTAATTATTCCTTATCTTGCGTTCGCTGTCTATCATTGCTGTACTTCCCTGTGTGCGGCTCGTGCGGCTGTCGGTGCGCCCTGGTCTTGCGAGCTCGCTTCACTTATATGTCGGCTTTGCGGCGTGCGCGTGTTCGTGTGCGCTCGTGTTTTGCGATAGAAATTTTTTTTAAGTTACTCGCGCTCGCGCTGCTGTCGTGCCCGGCTCGCGACGACGTTCGGTGCGGTGCGTTGTGCGCGTGCGAAGCTTTTGGTGCGGTGCCGTTCTGCGCTGCTTTGTCTCGTGTTGCTCCTTTCATAGCATTCTAAATTCTACTAAAATTCGTATATATAATATATATATACTTTATATTATATACTTTATTATAAATCTCTTCCTTTCGTATATTATATACTATAGTTTATATACTTAATTATATTTAATGTCATTTATATACTTTTAATAGTTATATTATATAATATATATACTTTTATATTTTTATATACTAACTCAAAGACCGCGAGTATTCGTTCTCTTATTCTTCATTATATAACTCCTCAAGTAGTCAGAGTCTCTTTAGAGATGCTGAGTATAATTAATTCTGCTATGCGTTCACGAATTTTCTTTGAGGAGAGGGTTATAATACCAACTTAATACGTACTTATGTCGGATTCAGTTGTTTAGGTTTAGCATCGCATGTGGCTGAATGTGATTGGTAAAGCTGTATTCTAGCACAGAACAAAAAAAAATTTATTTTCATAATTACTCTACTTTGTAACATAATAATATAATCATAATACTAATATAATATAATAATAATAATAATAATATAATAAATATTATATATAATAATAATAATATTAATAATAATAATAAGATAAATTTATTAGATTTAAATTAATATAATGTTTAGATATTTACAGTATCTAAAAGAAATTTACAAAACATAAATAAACTTTATTGCTCAATATATTATTACAGCTATTGTTAATTAGAAATAAAAAAACTACGATTGATTTAAAAACATATTACCTAAGCAAAATATATCAAACGTTAAAAATGATATAGGAGTTAGAAAATCAAGAGATTTTAAAGTGCCTTCAGACTTGGAACGAACAGATAATCGCATCAAATATAAATCTATGGAATTTCAATAATATCCACTTAACAACACCCAACTAATTTGTGAGTGGGACGTCTGTTCAGAAAACATCACAAAATACTTTAAATTGCACTCTAAATTAGCCATACGATAATACATTAAAATGGAAAAATCACACTTTATGTTCGACTGTCAAGATTTAGCATAACAAATGGGTATTCAGAATTCAAAGAAATCGGAAGAGAAAGAAAATTTGAATATATATAATTTTAAAATTGATTATGACTCTTTACAATTAACTTACTTATATCATTATAAGAAGGCATATTAAAGACGAAATACAATAATACGCATATTTTACATATTAATAATAATAACGGAAATATTAGTAAAAGCCTTAGGGAATGAAGTAAAATGAAATCAGTTCATAAAAATGGATGTAAGGTATCTTAATTTAAAATAAATCCAAATCAAGATTCAAAATAGAATTGAAAAATAAAGAGAGAGATGAAATAATACCAACAAGACAATTTAATAAAAACAAATTATGATCATTTGCAGTTGTGGAAATTGGTGGCACTGCTGAATACTGATATATATAGATTCGGTAGAAATATCTCTGCTTTTTTTGATAGGACATTTAACGTCTTATTCTATACATTGAATCGAATTAAAAACTTTCTTAATTAAATAAAAAACAATAATACTTATAAATGTTCTTAAAGTTTAGTTACTTTATAATATATATAAAAATTTAATATATATATATAGTATATATATATATATAAATTAATATTAAATTATAATAATATATTATCTGAATACAAATAGTAAAATTATAAGAATTATAATAAAAGTTATAATGCTATAATAATTATAATAATAATTATATATAAAATTAATAATAAAAATATATAAATCATTATTTAAATTTAAAAAATTAAATAATAAAAAATTAAATTAAAAATTATTTAAAAAAATAATTTGAGGAATTAAAAAAATAAAATTATATAAAATAAACATTTAAATATTATTTAAATTAGTTAAGAATTTTATCCTCGAATTATAATGAAATAGAGGAAAGTCAACTATATTTTTTTCAAAAAAAATTTCACAGAAGAATCAATCTAGAATAATTACGTATCAAACTAAGGAAGATTTCCAAACTTGGTCGCTTAGAGAGACGACAATTTTTTTTAGGAATTAATTTTCCTTTTGCAGTCAAAGGAGGAAGGGTTCGTAAAGGTGGAATCCCACAAGCATTATTTATATCTCTTGAATGATATATTCGTTGTCTTGGGATTAATTGGAGTTATGCTTAGTTCCACGAAAACGTTTACGAAATTGTTTTGTATTTTTTAATTAATTATATTTAAAAAATTAATTTACTGAAATGTCAACTTTTAATTCATTATATTTCTAATCATAGAAAATAATCGTGGAAATACAGAATATTTAACCTTGTAAGTTATAAATAATAATAATTAAATTTATAATTATTAGAAATTTAACAGAGAAATATTTTCTGAAATAATCCAAGTTCCATTCAATAACATGAATAATAACAATAAATTAAATAATACATGTTGAAGATATTACCATTGAGTAGAAATTAATAACAATAATAACATAAAAAAATAATAATAAGTTATAATATATATAATAATATAATAATAACATGATTAATATATATAGAACAATAAACAATAATTACAATGAACAGAATAAAGTTACCAAAAATTAGATGCAGATAACTTTATTCTAAATTCTAATTACATCGTTTTTTAATACAAGGCTATTTGTATGAAATAATAAGTGTCCATTGTTTAAATAATTCAAGTATATTAAACTATACAATATGTAGGTACATTAAGTAATGTTTACCATAATAATTTTATAATAATTAATTAAATTTCGAATTAAATACAAGGAATTAAAATTTCTTGAAAGTAAGGTATATTTATATTTAATTAAAATTAAATTAATAATTAAAAAATATAAATAATTATATATAATTAAATAATATAATATAATTTAATATATAATATATAAATTATATATAATCTAAATTATAGTAATAAATTATAATTATATAATAATATTAATAATTAAAATAATAAATATCATTAGAATATAATTAAATAAAATATATATAAATTATAAAATAATATAATAATTATAGATAATTATAATTAATTATATATATATAATAATTAATATTAATATAATTAAATGTAATACAATATTATATATTATTATTATATATAGTATATATATACTATGATATATATAGGTATAATATATATTATATATATATATATATATATATAAGTATTATGGAAAGTATAGTTAACCGGTTAATAAAATTGCTTGATTTTAAAATAAATTAACAATATGGGACATATTAATCTATGTTCTAGGGGTAAAATGAAAAAAAAATTATTTTTATTTCAGGTTAGTTAGGTTTCGCATTTAAAAAAAAATTCACCAGGTTGATTCTAGGTTAGGTTTAGGTTCAGGTAGGATTACAGTCTTCCTGTTTTTTTTTTTAAATTCGACGTTCCTAACCTGAGATATAAAAAAAAAACAAATAAAAAAATTCCATTTCTCCCCTAGAACATTTTTTTATGTACCATAGAGTCACCCTGGGAAAAGACTTTTTGAAATCCGTCGTCCCGTTCCGTGTCCCCATTAACTATATTTTGTTATATTATATATATATATATATATATAGTATATATATAGTAGTATATATATACGTTATATTATAATTATATAAATATGATATATATATATATACTATACTATTAATATTATATTTATACTATAGTATAATATTATATATATATATATTATATTAGGAAACATCTTAAATATTGCCTCGATCCTGAATATGCAAGCCTCCGACACGCGAAGAGCAATTGCAACGAAACCATATAAATTGTTTTGTACGACGACATGAGACAAAAAATTCAAAGTATGTTGTCAAGCCAGTCCGACGATGGTAAGTTTGAATCACTTTAAATGTACAGGTTCGATTTATGGAGCATGCACCAAAAACTCAAAGTCAGTTTTTAAGCCGCTAACTTCAACACTTCAATGTGATGAAACTTAGAAATTGCGTGTTTTTTTTTTTTGTATCGGATGCATTCCATGTGATGAATCTCATACACGTGATAACATAAGTGCTGCACATTCAATACCATAGTGTTTTCCGATCTTAAATTTAGAATGCCTTCCTTTGCTGTTACTGTAATAATGGAACAAATAATTTTAAGCATGTTCAGACCAAATTTGAAGTATAAAGAAGATTACCCTTGCATTGCACATACTATATTCCTTTGTATTGATCCCGTTTTTACCCTACTTAAATTCATTACAAAAAAATTGTTGCTAAAGTTCGGAAATATTGCAACGTTATTCAAAAAGATTTGAAAAAAATTTGTAAAAACTAAAAAGTAAATTATTAACCAGAAACCTTCAAGCTCACTTCACATAATTCAACAAAAAGTCCAGTAGCATTCTCATTCCGTAGGCAGTTCCTTACCTCGGTCAGTCGAGCAGTTCTTTTAGTAATTGCAGCTTTGAAGTTAAACTTCCATCCCTGCTATAAAACCAAATGAAAAAATAATTTTAGAGAATTTGCAAGAAATTCTGAGACCTTTCAAAAAAGCATCGCAAATTTTGTGTGGAAGTAAATATCCTACATCTTCGATAATTGTTTCAACTGTTTATGCTATAAGCTCTCAGTTATCAGCAATAGAAGATTTGCATGAAGAAACACAAAAGGCTAAAGAACAAATCCAAAATGATGTTAATCCAAGACTAATCCCCTACGTTCAAAACCCAAATTTGTCTTATGACAACATACTTGGACCCAAAATTTAAAAAAAAAAAATTTCTGATTCTGACTTGGGAATGGTATAGAAAGTTTTTTAAAGGAAAATATGAAGAATCCCGGAACCGGACGTTACTGTAGAATCACAAACGTAAGACTACGAAAGCGAGAATCTAAGACCATTTTCTCGAAACTTTGAGGCCATGATAATAAATAATTCAAAGACATGCCTCGTATATCGAATGTTTGACAATTTACTTGCAAAGTCCATCACCAGTTACTGCGATAGTGAATCATCTGTAGATTCATCTCTATTTAATGAACTCGAACTTTACAAGAAGTATTATCAAAAGGAAGCAAGACTATAAGAACAATTGATTTCGGCATTTTTTCATTTTAGTAGGCTCGTTGGCATTGTGGTTCCCAATACTTAGTAAAGCAGCTAAAGTTTTCTTGCTATCCCAGCAACATCGGTTGAAAATGAAAAGACTTTTCTCAAAAGCGGGCGTCTAATAGCCGATCGAAGAACAAGACTTAATTCGAAATGTGTTGTGAAAAATAATAATTTTAATAAATCAAAATTATATATTCTCTTAATAACTGAAATACTCTATCAAGTCTAACCCAAGTATATATATATATAGGTAGCTATATTATATCAATATATATATATTATTTATATATACTTATATATTATATATATATATATATAATATATATACTACATATATTAATATATATATATATATCATATATATATATATAATATATATACGAATATATAATATATATATATAATAGTATATATGGCAGTAAAATTGCTGTTTAGTATCTAAAATATCTAAGGATAATATATATATATATATATATATATATATATATATATATATTATAATATATATATATACATTGTATATATATATTATATATATATATATATATATATATATATAATAATTTAACATATATATAATAATATATAATTATATATACTATAGTTATATATATATATATATATATATATACTATACGTATATATATATATATATAGTATAATATCCTATGTAATATATATATACCTATTATAAGTATATATATATATATATATATATATTATAGTATATATATATATGTATATCATAGTATAAATATAGTATAGTATATATAGTATAATATATAATATATATATATATTAGAATTAATTATATGTTGTAAGAAGTAAATATAAATAGAGTGATAAAAATATCGAATTCTTGTTATTCTTCTGAAGTTCCTTCAAACAGGCACTACCAATGTTGTTACAGTCACCATGGCATAGGTGACAGAGGTGCGGTGGCGGTGCGGGTGCGGTGCGTGTGCGCTACCTTTTGGTGCGGTTGCGGTGCGCCAAACCATGGTACCGGTACCGGTGCGGTGCGCCCAAGTTAAAACTCGTGATGGGCGGTGCGGTGCTGGTGCGCTACCTTCCGGTGCGGAACGGTGTGGTGGGTGCTCAAAATCGCGATGCTCTTAAACCCTAATATATATATAGTATATATAGTATATACATTTATATATATATAATTATACTATTAATATATTATATATATATATATATAATATATATATATATTATTATATATATAATATAGTAGTATATCTTATATATATATATATATCAGAAAGGTAGTTTCAGTGAACTAGGTATGGTTTATAGCAAAGATCAAGATTAAGGGTTCTCTGAGTGGGAATGCTGAGAATTTGAGTATGGGAAACTGGCAAGCTAGTACTCCTCGAAGGAAAAAAAAGTAGTTAGATTAGACACTCTGTAGTCAAGTTACATGTCAATATTGACACACCACACTAAAAGACTGCCAACTCTTACATCCCAACATTATCTTGCAAACTAAAAACAAGCATTTCCTAAAGTTTTCGCAACACGAATTCGGAATCTTATCGTTGGGCGATTTCTCAACAACCATGTTATTTGAATTTTGATTCTATGAAAACGTCTGCCATGGTCGACAGAACAACTAAGGTGGAATTTTTTTGCCGACTAGAATCGGATAAATATATATATATATATATACCGGTAATTATATATATAATATATAATATTCATATATAATATAATATATAATTGAATAATAAAATTTATATCGTAATATATAGTATATATATATATGCTATAGTAGTGGATATAGTATATATTATATATTATATATATATATTATACTATATATATACTATATGCCGTTGAGCCGAAAAGCAGGGCTTTGCCTATCAAGCTAGAATCAATCTGCGCAGCTCCTAATTATCCCAGCTTGGTTAGGAAGAAACACAATATAATTCAGAAAATTTCCCTGACCAAGAACCTACTGTGTACTGTGGTAGGTAATGAACACCTCCCAATTCAATAGAGGGTTCAGGTGGCCCTCAAATTATATATATAGTATATATATATATAGTATATATATACTATATATATATATATACTATATATAGACTATTATATTTGGTATATAACTATTGTATACATGATATTATATATATAATATATATTTATTATATATAATATATATATTATACTATAGCTATATATAATTAATATATATATATATATATATATATATATAGATATATATATATTAGATATATTATATATACTATATATATTATATAATACGCTTATAAATACTAGTATACTATAATAATACTATATATTATATATATATATAGTATTAGTGTGTGTGTGTTTGTGGTAGATATGTTTTTATATTATAATTAAGCTCCCCAGCACTGCCAGATATTCTCTTCCACAAGTTAGTTTGTAAATCAGTTTTTAATATATTAGTAATAAGATAAAATGGCCAAAGAAGAAAATTATCAAAGGTTTCAACGATAGAAGTCATAAATACCTGAAGATGGATTCCTAGTTATTAAGAAAGACAGCTGCCTCGCTAACTCTTTAGACTACGACCCCACAGACAGTTTTTTTACTGTTTGCAAAAACGGTAATTACCTGCACGAAAATAAACCCAACGATAATGGATTGGAGGTGGCTACATAAGCAGAAATTTTCTGTATGACACTAAGAAAAATGTACTGGCTGTAAATAGGACAGGTTCCATCTTACGAATAGTGAATCTACGTACGTCGCTGGCATCACTTTTTTAATGTTGCTAATGAACTACAGTGTATTGCTGCACGTCGAGCCATCCAATAGCTGTCATTGCAGCATTTTGCCACATCAACTAGTTACATACTCGTGCATAGTAAATTTTTTGCGACAGTTCGAAAATAAACGACATTAAAAAAACCTACTAGGTTACATTTTGCGAGCAGTAAATCGACGCACGACGCTGATTTTGGCCAAACGAACTACGTCTTATAACAATTAAATGAAATTACTGAGAGTACACACGTGACTTTGCTCACAACAGATTCAGAACCAAGTCATCCCAACATGCTTATATGGCGTAGCAATTTTGTCAATTTTCAAACTTGTGTTCGATAAAAATCACGTATTGAATTCCTGCCCTATGTTAACCACAATCTCAACAGGTACAAATAGACGCAAGAAGTAGTCTACATATAATAATTAAGCAAGTTAATGTCAAAACCGTGCAATTTCAATCATTGAACAATTAATAACCACATATGCCTGTACGTACAAGTTTCGTAAGTTCACTTAATTAGGTTCGTTCAGCACTGTCGATAATGTCTATAAAGAGGGATAGATTATTAGTATATAATTGTTATAGGACGAGTTAGTATATAACAGAAGCTATCAGATATCAACACAAACTGAAACGGGGATTTTACCATAATATTTCTAAGACGGCTATAAAAATAATTTTTTTTTTGTTATTTTAAATTTCTTAAATTACCATTTATTATTATTACTAATATAGCTCGAAATCTTAGTTAGATATTAGAATAAGTGGAATTGAAAATGCCTAACGTAATTTAATATACTTACACATAAACTTTATGTACAAAATTATAGAGTAAAAGCGATTTATGAAAGTTAAGGGAGTGGAATAATATATTTAATGATTCACTGAATAATCCAATAAGATTAAAGATAGAAGAGGGGAAACAATAGATAATGTAAAGCCTATAGAATTATACATAAGAGGAGTGATATGTGGGCTTATTATCAACACGATAAATTAAGAAACAATAATATAAAGAGTGAGGTATATTACTTCCTAATCAACAACTTCTAAGTTCGTCACAGAAAAAGGAAAATTCATTGAAGAAACGTTTTTCAACGTTATTCTTTAGAGCGATTAATGGCTCAAATATCTTACTATGTAATAGATTAGAGAGAGTCATTAATCAAAAAAGCGAAAATAGATTAAAAATAAAATATGATTTAACAGATATATATAAATTATATTTAAATAATAATAATATCATTTTAAATATAAAAATATATCATTGTTATCCTATTTAATTAAAAGTTTCTGCAAGAAATATATATTAATAATTAATTATATATATAATAAAATATAAATATAATAAAAGTCTATAATAAATTAATTATATGAATATAACTATATAAATCGAATATAATATTATAAATTAAATATTAACATAATAATATAATAATTATAATATAATTATTACATTATAATATAGAAATATTATAATAATATATATATATATGAATTTAAATTAATAATCATGATTAATAATATACTTATTAATAATATAACAATAATATATATATAACAATCTTAATACCACCTCATTACTTATTGTCTATTTATTGTATTAAATGTAATTATAATAAATAAAGCATGATTATAAATCAAAATGTATTTTATAAAATAACTATAAATATTGTATTTTTGTTTATTAATTTTAAATAATATTTCGAAAAATTATGTTATATCTACATAGTTGAAATAATTCAAAATAAATGTATTCATCTTTAATTAAGTTTAATTAAATGGAACGTAATTATATAAAAACAGTTATTCAATCGTATTTTCATTTTATTTTCTAACCAATTACTTTATACGTATCATTATTAAGTATCTCAAATAATTTACCCTCTACAAGCAAAATGTGGTGCACCATAAAACAGCAGATGAAACAATGTGATAAAAATAAAAATATGTAATTAAAATTCATGCTAACAGCCGTAATCAGTTAATAACACTGCGGAAAATAAAATACAAGTCGTATTATTAATTCTCAAACTTTAATTTAATCAATTAAATAATTATTTAATCAATATAGAAGAAATTATTGTCAAAGATGGAAACAAAAAGCCTGGCGTAGTATTGAGATTGAGCCATTCCCAAGGAAGTTAAACAGTTTAATTAAAAAAATAAAATGTATGGTAATTCTGTCACTGGAGATTTCCAATAATTGTTTATTTTTTTCTTTTCTTTGATTTACTAAATAAGATTTAAGTATTATGTCATGTTTCGCTATTAATGATTTTTTATATAAATCCAGATCTGAACTGTTATCGAACAACCATAGAATTTGCTGTTCCATTTCAACTTAGTATGAAGCAGCACAATTTTATTTCTCGTGGTGCAAATGGGATGCACCAAAATCATCGTTTCTAGAGGACAGACGGAAGATCAAATCTCCTACTCATAATAACTTTCGTCACAATAAAACGGGAGAACGTAGATTCCTATTTAGCAAGGATTCACTCGAATATCAGTAAAGGGTGATTGGTAGCACGCTTTTAAGATCCTGTTTTAGACATGAGTTAAGACTAATCTCAAACGAATAATTTGAATGACTCGGAAAAGGTTAGAGGTAGGCTAAAGGGAACGCTAATACTCTTGAAGGTTGATATATAGGACGGTGTTGATGGAACAGGGAAACAATTAATATATTTGTGGACGTGCCCCTACTGGAGAGGAGCATATTTATACCTCCCTTCAGGAGTCGCCTTTTCCGCCATGATGTGATGTTTAATCTGTTATTCATCGACGCGCAGTGTGTTCTGCTATGACTAAAAGGACAAGTAGACGCGGGGAGACACGGTGCGGACACAAACAATTAATCAACCAATGTTATCAAGGACGCTTTCTTATGTGGGTGAGAGGGAAATTCCTAAACGCGATAACCCGCCACATTGATGCGGTCTGACGGACTCTCTTGTGTTGTAACGTGTCAGACCTATTTAGTTGGCACGAAATAGACAATCTCTTTCACACCTAAACGGTATTCACCAAACTCGGGAAGCGTCACAACACTCGCCTTGGCGTTTTCACATCACAACAGTCTGTAGAACCTTAGACAGGAACAAAACATAAACCTTTTTTGGTGAAGAGCGTAGATGTATAAATATAGTGCAGCGTTAGAGCGAGGGGAGAAAGAATTATAATCATATAAAATTCAGTTTATGGGTACAGAAATCATAGGGATATGATGCAAATAGTATTATTATTCGAGATTTTAAAGTTTATTTGCTCAGCCACGACGTGAGATACCTGGCCTTCGATCGCAATGATTGGTCTTAAGAGGAGTACCTATTAAGGCAAACGACAATCTCGGTATTAGGAAACAAAAATTGCAAGAACTTTTATCAGGATTGTGGCGGTACTTCGTGATTGGTAGTTCATTGATATAAGATATGAGGAGATTAGGTAAACCTACACCGTAGATATCCCTGGAAATTTGGACTTCGGGGAGTCTGGAAAAAAGACTCTCATCATATGCGCAAACCTTTTGGTACACTATATCACCGTATGGAAGATATCGCGTATGACTTTTTCCATGGGAGGAATTGGGCATCATTTCTCGAAGAGTTATTGTCTGTAAATGTCATTGAGGAACTTTAACTAGATCTGCTGTTAAATTCTATCTAGACAAACAAGGAGGTTACGCGAGAGAGAATGTGAGATTATGCCGCACTCTCATACATCACAGAAAGTTGCCCCACAAATGCTGTCTCTTTTCGTCTGTAGAGCCAATCGGTGAATATCATCTCTGAACCATGAGTGAAAATCGTGGAGGAGGGCACGGTGACAGTCAGATTTTGATAAAGGATTATTCATGACATGATCATACTGTATTACAGATTACACTTATAAACAAAATTGGTGGTTCTGGGAAGTTTGAGGGATTACAAATGCCAGAGTGGATATCACAATAACTATCGTCAAAATAATAGACATAACTCGAAGGAAGTAGGAGAGATTAACTCTAGTAGATGATGTATTAGATGCTTATAATTGACAGAATGACATACATATAAGATATAGCATTTTTCTTATACATTAATTTGACCAAGTCACAATGTCGGCTATCAATAACTATACTTCAATATTTGTTGTTGGAAGTTACAATATATATTGATTTTGAAGATTTAGAAATGCACAGAAAAGGTTTATCGCACATAAAATGAATAGATGAACGTCCGTAATCTAACCAAATTCTGATGATGGAAATAAAGAGAAGAAAGTTTTTCTATCTGCACCCCAGTTAGGTAATATAATCAAGGGGTGAGGTGACGTAAAAAGAGGTCCAATGGAATGACCGAATAGGACATGTCTTTAATTTATGTAGAATAGCGGATATGGAAGAGATAATATGAATTTCATTTACGTATATAATAAATACAGTAATCTTTTTTTTCTACCATTTACAGAGTAAAGTGAACAATACGAATTATAAATTAATAATTCAAATATTTCAATTGACGTTTGCTAATAATTGGCAACTCCAAATAAAAATAAATAAAAAAAAAAAAACTTGAGAGGCATGTTGAAGATGCTAAGGTAGTGTTTCTATACGATCATGTTGATCAAGCATGTAAAAATAATGTCATCTTTCTTTACTCTGAGACTACATGACCAAAGAAACATGACTACGAGAGAACCATTCAAACTTTCGTAGAACGAGAGCTTCTATTAACTTTTAATTAACTATTTAAACATAAAAATAATTTTAATTTACAATATACAGTATAAGCAATTATAAACAAAAATTTTAACATAATAAAAATATTTAATATTAATAATCATATAAAAAATGTAATGAAATTTTGATAATGAGTAATAATAGTTTTATTTTATAGTTTATTATAAAATCATTATATATAATAATAAATAAATAATATAATATAAATTAATAATAATATATAAAATATATGAACTGATACTAAATATATATATAATAAAAATAAATTAATAATGTTATAATAATAAATATAATAATAAACTATTAATTTATTCCATCATAAATTATATTGAATATTAGATTATTTATTAATTATTATTTACAACAACTCCAAATTAGAATTATATATAAATAATGTATATATAATAAATTAATATATATAGATGATAATATGAATAGTTAATAATTAATAATATAATTAAATAAAATTATAAATATATTTAATAATATATATAATAAAAATTAGTATAAATATATAATTACATATAATTAAAGTAATTATATATATATATTAAATAATAATAATTATAATCATAATATAAATCTAATAATAATTTCTATAATAACATATTAATAATATATATACTATATTATAATTATATATAATATATATATATTAATAATATAATATAATATATACAATATAATATAATTATATAATTTTCATTGTTCTATATTGAGTATCTTTATTTTAACGGTAATTTATCATTACTATATGGGTAGTCCTTATAAATCATAATAATAGGGTAGACTACCTAAATTAATATGGAATTCATATAAAATTAATGCCTATATATTTAAAATATCGCCTATTGGGGAAAGTATATCATAATATTTGTATATCTAGGGTAAATATAAAGGTGGAAATTATAGATATGAGGTCATAGAAAATTTAAAAAGGGAGGTTGGTATATAAATATAATCTTATCTTGTCTATAATCACTTTATGAAGTATTCATTAGTATATAAAATAATGAGTTTTACATGTAAGTGAATAAATATAGTTTATCTCATACCCTACCTACCTTTATATGATTTCATATATATATAGTTAATTATACGAGCTTTGGAGATTGAATAATAATAAGAGATTGATGCAACAATTTAGACATTAGTATTTGGCTAAGGTATAGCTTCTCTATTATCACATGAATTCTAGTGTATCTCAATTATTAGATTTACTATAATAAGTACCTATATCTGTACTATTTAGGAGTATATTAGATTGTATACATAGCGCTATTACTGAGTAAAGGTAATATAGTATACAAGGTTCTCCTAACTTATTATCGATCTTCAGATCACATAGGAGATATAAAACTTAATATAGGACCAGCTGTAGAGCTCATGCGTGATGAGCACTGATAGGACTAAATATCATAGCTACTACCGGGCTCGACGATGAGCGCGCTTATACATCCTTTGATTGTACGCAGAGAAGTGAGAGATGGGTGCATCATGTGTCCCAGCGATCGATGTAGTTAGCGTGAAGACGCGTGATCGGAGTGCACGAAGTATAGATAGTGCGGCGGATCCGCGCTGGTGTCGAGACTGAGAGCTGTAGTATGAGGAGGTCTCTCCTGATAGGTCTATGGTTAGCACTTACTGTACTTAGGATTGATCGTCCGGGTCCTTAGATAAGAGTTTCAAGCCAGTGATTTTGCAAACTCTAGAATTATTGTTAGCTTGTCAAAGGTTCTCCATTTTTCAAGCCGTGTTGTGTGGAGATAGTTGGGAACTGTATGGTAATTGAGGGTTTCTCCATCACTATCAGTGGTAAACCAGGGATTTTCAAAGTGCTGAGTTTCAATTCGATTATAGTAGAAGTTCAGTCTAAGAAACTGTAATTAAGCTAATCGGGGCTAAAGATTGAAGATGGACATGTTTAAACTTCTAACTCTCACGTTATGGGTTGTGCTAAAGGAACACACGATGAACACTTGTCGTACGTGATCATCTCGTGTGGAGATATCGACGCCGCAGAGTGCAGGGTGTCGAGAGACGTAGAGCGGGAGTTCGAATTATTTGTCGTCTATTATGATGATTGCCAGCATGAATCACGAGAGATACATGTAGGAGGGTTATTCGGATTCAAGTCACACTTTAGTTACTGGGTCAGCATCGGGTTACTGGTCACACGCCTCTGCTACCGAGTCAACACGTCTGTTACGGTCACACTCCAGCTAACAGTTCACACGATACTGTTTAGTAGTAAACAAACTTTCTTACTGGTCACACCTGGTTACCCTGGTCACACGGAGGACTATCAATAAACACATATGTTAGGGATGAGGTATCTGTATAAGTGTTTCAATGAGTAATCATTGTGATTCAAGTTTTTTGAAATGCCACTTTTTACATATTCCTTTCTACTTTCTTTTATCTTTTTCTAATTATTTTTTTTGTTCAATTTTTTCTCTTTGGTTATTTTTTCGTTGTTGGTTCTCTATGTCTATGTGCTTGATCGTTTTATTTTCTTTTTCTGTTCCTTCTTATTTCATTTTTGTCATTTCATTTATTTAAATTATTTATCTATTTTATTTATGTTTATTATAAAACCACGTGGTTTTTTGTATTTTTTTATTTATTTGATTTTTATATTCTATTTATTTATTTATTTATTTATTTTTGTACTTATTTATTTATTTACCTATTTATTTTTTTATTTATTTATTTATTTATTATTTATTTATTTTATACATTTATTTTGTTTATATTATTTTATTAATATCTTATTTAATTTATTTTATTTATTTATTATCTTTATTTTTACTTTATTTTTTTTTATTTTATCGATCTGGCATTGGCATCACTCTCATTATAATGATTACACATTTTATGAATAGATTTTTTTCTTAAGTATCTCATTATAGAACACTATTTCAAAGAGCCAATATATCTATAGTATATAATATAGTATATATTATATATAAATATATATATGATATATAATAGATGTATATAGCTATATATGTTATATATATATACTTAGATATATATACTATTATGATATATATAATTATAGCTAATACTATATATTATTATTATAAATATATATATAATATATATGCAAAAATCTTTAGAGAGTTACTTTTCTTTACGAAAGACATAATAAACTATTTAGTTTTTTTCTATATGATCATAATTTTTATAATATTCTGTAAATTTTTTATTTTTGAAAGTTTTTTTTTTTAAAAAAAACTTACTCTTCAAAGCTCAGACCAAATTAGTTGTTCGACAACTTTATTTCCAGTTGTAAAAGCAATTATTAAACTTTAAAAAAAAAGGTTAAAATAAAAAATATAAAATATATCGTTATTCCCCATTAAAGAAGAAATGTCATTGTATGAAACATATATATATATCCAAGAATAGATATATCGATAAGTTTCTGAAACGCATTGGACATTTTTAAAAGAAAAAAAATTATTCAAAATTATGTATATTAAATAAATTAATATTGATAACTAACTGAATAAAATATTATTTAAATAAGATATAAATTTAAAAAAAAAATAATAAATAAAAAATAAAATTTAAAAAATAAACTGATCTTTCTTTAAAAACCATTAAAAGAAAATAAAATAAAAAATTTGATTTCCTTTTAAGCAATAATTTGAACCAATATATGTGCAAGACTTTCGTCGTAAATTGTTACTGAAGAAATTTATCTCCTCTAGATTTTCCGTGTGTGTAAGTGAACTTTTATGTAAACTTATGTGTTTTTATGAAGATGATGTTTTATTGTGTGCAAGATTATATTGACTTAAATAGATATATATATAAGTATATATATTAATACTATATAATTATATAATAAAATAATATTATATTATATAATAATAATCTATATATCATATAATATATATATATATATAGTATATTAATAGTATATATAGTATAATATATATATATATATATAATACTACTATATATATATACTATATATATATATTATATATATGATATTTATGAATGTATATATATATAATATATAGATTCTTATACTTCAATATTGGGGCTTCGTGCCGACGGCGGCTCGCAGGGTACCAGACTCGCGGCAGGGGGCCAGAGAGCGTCTACTATTATATATATTATATATAGATATATAATATATATTATATATAATATAATATATACTATATATTAGTATATATATATATAGGATTATATATATAATATAAATTATTATATATAATGTATATAAAAATTATTAACTGCCATAAGTCCCGGATTAGCTGACACTGTATCTAAAAAACTATGGTAGGCTACCAAAAAAACTGAATACAATTTATGAATTCAGCGACCTTTTAATAGCAGGAAAAAAAATTTTTTTAATAATTATTAACGTGTTATAAACTACGTCCAAAAAACTGAAGTTTAAATTAATATATTCGACTTTAATTTAAAACATTTAATTATAAAATAACTATATGTTTATTTAAAATATTTTTTTCAATAGTTTAATTGTTGAACTTCAAAAATTAAAATTGTGGATCAGAAACTTAAATCTGAGCAGATTATTTTATATACAGCAAGAAAAAAATTTCACCAGCGAAGCCACTGGTCGGGGGCACCGCCCCCGTAGATTACCAATCTGTGTGTCATGGTGCATTTACGGCCTCAATAAATTAAAAACATATATTTTTTCATTTCCATCTAATGCAGCTGTAATCTTTGCCAAAGAAAATACTCTTAGCACTAGCCTTAAATAGGGGGGGTTTATGTCTACAAGAAATTTGGGGGGAGACGCGAATTGTCGTACATCAAAACATATCTTATTTTATTTATTTTTCATCGAATTTCGCAATTTTATTGTCTTCCTCTAGCTTTCCTGCATTACAAATGGTCGCGGAGCTTTCAAAAATTGTCTTCAAATTTTTAATGTAGCCTACCTTCTAGTTTTTTAGAGTGTAACAAGTGTCAGCTAATCGGACGCTGACCAAATAATATATATAATATTATTTATTTATATTATATATACTAATATATATATATATATATATTAATATATATATATAACTATATATATATATATATTATATATATATAGTATTATATCTACTATAATATATATATATATGATATATATAATAATAATGTAATACATAATATATATATATAATATATAATATATATATATATATTACACAGACGTTTTGAGTGTTTTTATTTGTAAATACTACTGCATTCTTGTGAATTTTCCCTATCTCTCTTATTTCTATTTCCCTTCCATTTATATTTTTACTATTTTTATTTATAAATTATAATTGAGATTAACTCAATAATTTCCTACTCTCTAAAAAAATATAGGACACGGAGAGAAAAAAAAAGAAAGGCGGTCGTTCATGATGTAAAGAAGGGAATTTTGTATCGGTGCAATTAAAAAACTGGTACCCTTCGATCAAAACTTTTTTGGATTGAAAGGATGGTTCAGTGGTAAAGCATCAAGTATAGATGTCCTTATTCGCAATATGCGGTGGTTCAACTCCCAGAGTAAGGGCAGAAGATGTTCTTCTTTACCACCGTTCATTATATGTTTCTTTGCTTATTTATTCCTTATTAATTGCGAATTATAGTGCCAATATTTAACTTATCTATATATTAATATATAATAATATAAATTATATATATATATAAATATATTATGATAGTTATATATTATAATTTATTATCTTATATATATATATATTATATTATATATATATGATTATATATTAATATATAATATATATTAATTACTATAACTATACTTGGTATATTATATATATATTTAAATATATATATTTTTGTATTTTTTATTATATATTTTTTATATTATAATATTATATGATATATATATATATATATAATATATATTATAATATATTAGTATAATATAATATAATATAATATATATATATATATATGATATATATATATTAACTCGTATAATATCTTTTCTTTTTTTTTTTCCATCCTCCAGGAAGGATTTTTTCCATCCTATCAAGGACCGCGCAAGCGTCCTTTCTCCCCGACATCCCTCGTGGCTGCCATTTTCTCTTCTTTTAGCACTCGTCATTTTTGGTAACATGAACCATATTTCCAGGAGTCCCCACGGACTTCCGCCCATTACTCTTCTTCACGGATCTTCCCCCTTGGGTCTTTCGCCCTCTGGTGTCCATTCCCACCATCTTCTTGTCGGCATTCTGTCCTGTTCCATCCTCTCCCAGATTTCCCCACCATCTCAATCCTCCCCACTACATCTTCAGTATCATGCTTCTCTTCAGCACCCCCTTGTCTTATCTAATTCATTAATCCTGATTCTGTCTCTCTACTCTTTTCCAATCAAATTGATGTTCTTAGATATCCCAACCAATAGGACTTGAGACGCTTGTATTCACTAAAGATTCTTACTCTCCTCGTCTTCTCAGTTGTTGTCATGTTCCGCATCCGTACAGGGCAGCGTCGGAGAAGTCAGTGATACTGTTAAAGGATCAATTTTTTAAACACTCTATTACCGATGTTTAATCTTTCATCAAATGGGGTAATACCACTTTTCATCTAACTAATTTCCATCACTTTTCCATTCGTCGCCGAACTCTCTCCTCACGACTTCCTCCCCTTCTGCTAAAAGATCCTCCGAGATTCAATTGCAGATTTACCGCCTTCACCTCTCCCCTTCACCACATCCCATGCCCTCCTCATTTCCTGCCGGTTTATTGTTTTAATATCTATCTTGTTCTTCTGTACGTTTTTCTCACTCCCGTCGCTGTCCTCCCAACTCTCCGGTTAGAACACTCCAACACCCGGGACTCTCGAACTCGTATCTCTCCTCTCGCTCCAAATGCCAGATCGTCCGCATGCCTTAATGTCCCCTTCAAATTCTCCCACGTCTCCTCCCCTCACGTTTCCTTATCACCACGTCTAATATAATATAAACAGCAGTGGAGATAAAAACTCTTCCATGCTTCACTCCTGTTTTCATGCAAACCATCGATCGTATCTCGATCACTCAGTTCTAACATTGCAGCTGCAATTCTCATACATACTTTCTATTGCCTTCTTTTATCTACGCCTTCGCTACTCCATAATTCCTCTCCATGGCTTCCCCAGAGCTTTTTCCTTGGCAACCGCCCGGATCTAAATATGCTTTTGGCAGGTTCGATGAACGCTACAAAGAATCCTTTGCCATATTCCAGCATCTTCTCCGAAACTATTCTTAGTGTGAATAAGAGATCTGTCGTTCCTCTTCCTTTCTATACCCATGTTTCTGTTCTTCTCCGAGTCTCTCGGCCTTTCTAAACCTTCTCTCTTATTACAGCTTCCTGCATCTTTCGTATATTTTCGCCCCAGATGGTTCCCATCAAGTGAAAATGCCTCTATATAATTCACAGCTTCGCCGCAGTCCTCCTTTACCCTTTTATATTAATCGGTATTATTATTGCTTTGCCCCACCTTTCCGGCAATAATAATAATAATAATAATAATAATAATAATAATAATAGATATATAATATAATAAATAAATACATAGATAAAATCTAATAAATAATAATCAATAATAATAATTAATGATAATTATAATAATATATATATATAATAATAATAATAATAATAATAATAATCAATAATAAAGTATGACACATGAAAAATTAAAAGTATAATAATAATTGAAAACTTTTTAAGTTCATGCCTTTGCAATTCCTCGGTTTCACAAGGTCACAGCATATAAAAAGATATTTTAAATATTAAAAAAAAATCATTTTCTTCTAAGAAATTTAACACAATAAAAAAGCCCAATTCACATTAGCCTTTGATCGATGTTAAATCATCACCACTGCGTGTTTTAAAAAAATTTTCTGTTCATGCATAGGTTTTTAAAAAGTTACGAATTATCGAATAATGTACATGATTACACTAGTTCTCGAGCACTTGATCTTGAAGAGAAACTCTCCTAGAGATCTCATACTCGAAAAGAGCAAAAGAATATAAGATGTGAACAGTGTGAAAACCAACCCGATCCCACCAGAAAGGAAAATATTGTTCATGCAGTTACTCACTACCTAAAGAAACATACGAATGCCCAGAATCATAGATTCCCAAAAAAATATTTTATTTCTTTAAGAAATATATGAATGCCCAGAAGTACAAATTCCCATGAAGGTATTTTACATTTCTGTAACTGTTACTCACTTAGTAAAGAACCATATGATCACAAAGATATATTAAATTTCCGGGAAGAAATTTTGCATTGTTATTACTTGTTACTGTTACTTACTTCCTAAAGAACCATATGAGTACCCACACAAATGAAATTCTTCAGAAGATACATGTCACTTTCAATGCTGTTACTAACCACCTAAAGAATCATTTGAATACCCAAGACATATTCGATTCTCCAGAAAGTATTTCACACTGTTATTATAATTACTCACCTCCTAAAGAAACATATGAATGCCCAGACGCATAGAATTCCCCAGATGATACTTCGCATTGATATACACCAGAGTCTTCTTTTGAAACTCCAGTTATGACCAGGGATTCTCTTGGTGACATTTTCACCCGGTTCGATTGCTCGATCTAGAATTAACATATCAGGAAAATTAGTATAAATAACAACAACATAATAAATATAATACATAATAATAATATACAATATTAATATAATAATCAATTAGATAATAATAATGAATAATAATAAATAATACATAATAAATATAATATCAATAAAATAAATAATATACATAATATAATATAGTAATAATAATAATAATAATAAATATAATAATAATAATAATCCAATAATATAAAAAGTAATAATGAATAAGATAATATAATAATAATAATAAAAATTAATATAATAATAATAATTATGATATTAATAATTAATAATAATAATAATACATAATTAAAATCATGAAATTAATCTATATATCAATTAATATAATAAATAAAAGTGAATTTAATTTTGTGTCAAATGTTACGTAATAAGTTATTATCATGTCTTCTTAAAAATAATATAAATATGTAAGAAACTAAAGTTTATTAAATTATTTCCCAACATAAAGAAATACATAATACAAGCAAGTCGGTATTCGCGAACGCTGGACGCGAGTGGTTAACTTGCCTGAAAGTGAGCTAAGCTTCGCATGTGAAAGCTTCTTGTTCACATTCGCTCGTTGCGCTCAGCGGTACAATAAGTAAACAATATTATAATAATATGATCTACCTATAACACTATAATGATTTTATTTCATTTTCTTGATTTATTTTTTATCCTGGCACTTAATAACCTCCGTATTGTATTCCATTCGTTCTCTTCTATCCACTCACCAAATTACAGCTTTCCTCCATTTCCAAGGATTTGGCTGCTCAGCATCCCCTAGAGGGACCCCTATTATAATATATATAATATATATAATAGTTATTATATAATACATTATATATATATATATATATAATATATAACTAATATATATATATAAGTTATTATTATACTTATATTATACAATAATATATATACACTAACTACATATATTATATATAATAACATATATATATATATATAGTATATACTATATAGTATAATATAATTATATCTATATATTTATACTATAATATAATTAATATATAAATAATAATATTATTATTATATATATTATATATAATACATCGATATAATATATATATATATATAATATATTATAATATATAATATATATATATATATATATTTAATAAATATATAATATATATCATAGTATATATTACTATATGATATATAGTATTATATATATATTAGTTATATAATTATAATTATATATATATATACTCTAGCTCGATAGTATATATATTATATATATATATATAAATTATATATCATATATATATACCTATATATAATATATAATAATCATATATATAACTATACTACTATATACTATATTACTATATAATAAGAGTTAATGCGACCCTTCCAATCATTAATCTATATACTAGTTATTAATATCTATATTATATATATTTATATATAATTATATATAATACTATTATATATAGTTATATATATATAATATAATATAATCTAATACTATACTATATATACTATATATATGCTATATATAGTATATAATAATTATAATTATATTAACATAATAAAATATATATATACTAATCAAACAGTGAACGAGCGTTTCCGCGCTGCGAAGCTTTAAGTGTAATACCCAACCGCTGGCATCAAATTGATAAATTTTGTTATAATAATAAT
>JABUQX010009973.1:10000-18431 GCA_015478945.1 Trachelipus rathkii | reverse complement strand
ACGAACGTTATGCCAAACAATATGCTGCACACACCAAAACATTACTATTATTTATTATTATTATTATTATAATATTATTATATTATATTATTATTATTATTATTATATTATTATGTAATATTATATTATATAATATTGATATTATTATTATATATTATATTTATATATATTTCACCTCGAATTTAAAAACCCCCAATAATGCCATGTGACACATCATTTTCATTTCATTTTAACTTATAAATTATTGGAATAGGAAAAAATTATGTGTATCCACGTTACAACCTAAAAACATTTCGGCAATCTGATTAAGGTAGCTTTAAATCCAGGACTAAAAGATGAGGCTCTTACTAGATTGAAGAGTGACCTAATGCTTAAGTGTTTGTGGCGTAGATAACCATTTCCGTTCAATACTTAGTTATGATCTAACGTTCGAACTTATCCATAGCCGTTATTGGTTATTCCGCTGATTCAGTTTTTTTGAGATCTACGTTGTTTTTTTGAAATAATTAGACTAATTGAATAAATATAATTCCACAGATATTATAAGATTATTTTAAAAAGAATAATATAATATAAAATTTAATAAGATAAATAATAAGTAATAATAATAATTATATAATTAAAATATAATAATAATAATAATTATAATCAATTATTAATTAAGATTAGATAAAATAATAATACATGAATATTAATATAATTATATAAATATTTTAATAATTTAAGAACAATAAATTACTTATAATAATAATAATTTAATTATATATAATATATTATAAATATAATATTAATAATAAGAATTAATCATAATTAATATTTAAATAAAAAAAAATAAAAAAGAAATTAAGAAAAAAAAGAAATAGAACGCGTAATAATTTTAATAATATAATAATAATAATATAATAATAATATAATAATAATTAATCATAATCATAATAATAAAAATAATATAATAATAATAATAATAATAATAATAAATAATTTATCATAAGGATCATGATAATAATAATAATAATAATAATAATAATAATAATAATAATAATAATAATAATAATAATAATAATAATAATAATAATAATAATAATAATAATAATAATAATAATAATAATAATATAATATTAATAATAATAATAATATAATAATATAATAAAAATAAAAAATTAATAATTAATAGTAATAATAATAATAATAATATAATATAAAATTAATAATAAATAATAATAATTTAATAATATATAATAATAATAATAATAATAATAATAATATAATATAATAATTAATATGTTTGTATATGTGCTAATGAAAATCATGTTTTGTTTGGTTATGTATAGTAATGAACTAATGATTGAGATTGCTCTGCTAACAGCTGATGGTTAAGTTGAAACTTTGTTATGTTAGTAACAGTCAAAGTATCCGTAAGCGTTTATTGGTGATCTGAAATCAAAACGTAATAATAATAATAATATAATAATTAATAATAATAATAATAATAATAATAATAATAATAATAATAATAATAATAATAATAATAATAATAATAATAATAATAATAATAATAATAATAATAATAATAATAATTAATAATAATATATAATAATAATATAATAATAATATAATAATAATATAATATAATTAATATAATAATAATAATGATAATAATAATAATAATAATCACATCACATCATCATCATCATCACATCATAATTAATAATAATATAATAATTAATAATAATTAATATAATAATAATTAATAATAATAATAATAATAATAATAATAATAAGTATAATTAATAATAATAATAATAATAATACTAATAAATAAAAATAATAATAATAATAATAATAATAATAGCCTAATAATAATATAAGTAATTATTTAATAATAATAATAATAATAATAATAATAATAATAATAATAATAATAATAATAATAATAATAATAATAATAATAATAATAATAATAATAATAATAAGAATAATGTAATGTAAAATTTACCTGTGAATAATATTTATTAGCAGATTTTGGTTTGGATAATATAAAAGTAGGGTGCTAGATGTTGGCTATGTTAGCAGATGATGGCAAGTTAAAACTTTGTTATATCAGTGTTTATTCGTAGTTCAATATGTTAGTCAGATTATGATATGATAAATTTTTTGCTACGTTGGCTAAAATTACTTAGTTAAGGGTAAATAACATTGATTATGTTATAGTATGTAAACTATAGTTTTGGATAAGATTGATCGGGAAAATGGAGCTTTTCTACCCTTTATATGTAGGGAACTTTGTTAATGGTAGCGGTTTATTTTTCTCATTGCAAGGTATGGTAGGTATGGTTGTGTTAATTAGCATGTGTGATAATGACAAGTGAAAGATTTTTTAAAGTTCTTTTCACAGATAAAATATATATATAGTATATATATATATATATATATATATATATAATATAAATAGAAATTTATTATAATATTATATATATATATATATATATATAATATATATATATATATATATATATATATAGATAGGATTTTTTTTTTTTTATATTTATTTATAAATTTTTAACACAGTAGTTTAATCTTTCATTTAATAATTTATAATTCTATAATTTTTAAAACTTTAAAATTAGATACATAATGCGAGCTTTCGTCCCGGCACGCGGGACCTCTTCAGGCAAAAGACTAAAATTCTTCTTTTTCATCTTTCATGTGAAATTTGTTCCAGTTGGTTTTCTATTTTCTTTAGCGTATTGTTGAAAATAGATTTTGAGGTTTTTGAGTACTCATCTGAATATTTCAACAATACACTAAAGAAAATAGAAAACCAACTGGAACAAATTTCACATGAAAGATGAAAAAGAAGAATTTTAGTCTTTTGCCTGAAGAGGTCCTGCGTGCCGGGACGAAAGCTCGCATTATGTATCTAATTTTAAAGTTTTAAAATATTCTACTAAATAATGTTTTTGTGCATAATAAACTTGTGTGTTAAAAATTTATAAATAAATAATAAAAAATCCAAGGGCTTTCTAGCAAAATAAATATTTACACTAACGTACCGCCAAAGAAAGTTTAGTTTCCATTCCATATTATATATATAAATATATATATATATAGATATATATATATATATATATATATTATATATATATATTTATATATATTATATATATATATTATTATTATAATATTATATATATAAAATATATATATATATATATATATATATATATATATATATATATATATATATATATATATATATATATTTATATTATATATATATATATATATATTATAATTATTATATTTATATATATATAATATATATATATATATAGTATATATAGTATATGGGAAAAAAAACGTTTTGTTTTGTTATTTTTGTTTTTTTTTTAAGAAAAAAATGTTAGATATTTTATTAAAATAAAACGTTTTTTTGTTTTTTTTTTTTTTAATTACTCTTTATGTATATTAAATGTTTTAAATTATACAGTAGTACCAATACCCCTTCTAGGCCTAAATATTGACTATTAATACGGATTTTATATACAGTGTGTTATAATATATATATATATATATATATATATAATATAATATATATATATATATAATATATATATATATAATATATATATTATTATAATATATTATATATGTCAAAAAAGGATGGTTTAAAACAGTGTTTTTTGGAGGTGTCGGAGGGGAGAAATGAGAAGGTAGGAACAGAGTTATCATTAAGTTTACTAGAGTAGGTTTTTTGTAGTTAGAATGGTATCGAAGTGAAAGAAATTCTGGAGGTTTTGGTTGGTAGAAAGGAGATGTGAAAATGTGTTGGATGTAAATCAGTGAAGGGGGTTTTGGGAATGGGTTATCGGGATCATTATGTCATGTCTCGTATGTAAAATTAAGTTAGGTGAGGCTTGGATGGAGAGGAAGGTAATACGGGAAGGAAGAAGGTAAAATTAAGAGTGAGAGTTTAGTGAACAAGGTATAAGGATAAAACATGCAAGAATGCTCTGAAATAAATCAGTGATGTGAAACACAGTTGAAAACCTCAATATATTCTGAAGCAATGAAGGAATGTAGTGATGAAAGCAGCAGAAGAAACCCTAGGAAGAAGATGGATAGGAGGAACGCGAAAAAGACATACGTGATGGTGGAATGAAGAGGTTAGAGGAGTGGTGAAGGAGAAGACAGTAAAAATGAGAGAGTGGCTAAGAGACAGAACGGCTCAGTCAAGAGCTCTGTATGTAGTGAGGAAAAAAGAAATGCTAAAGATGGCATCGTAAGAGAAACGGAACAGATTTGGAAAGGAAGTTGAATGGGGCTTACAAGGGAATAGGAAAGCTTTCTGGAAGGAAGCGCGAAAGGTTAAGAATTGGAATAAGGGGAACCTGCTCAGAATAATGAACAGGGATGGTGTTTTTTGTAACTGATGAAATGGATGTGGAGGAGCAGAGTGTGAAAAGAAACTTCAGAAAATTTGCAAAATAATTGGAAGTAATTGAAGAGGTGATATGATGTGTGTGTGGTTTGATGGTGCTTTGCAAGAAGAATAGGTATTTGGTGAGGTCTATAGCAAGGAGAGGTATTTGGTAGAGTGAGATAGTGAGAATGGTAAATCTGCAGGTATAGATGAATTACTGGTGAAATGATCAAGAACGGAGGCGAGATGGTGATTGATTGGATTTGGAAGTTGTGTAATAAAGCGTTTATATGAAGGAATAGTCTGAGAGATTGGAGAAGACAAATAATAGTTACCTTATATTAGGGTAGGGAGATAAAGGAATGTTAGATTAGGGTAGGGGGAATTAGTTTATTGAGTGTTTGTAGGAAGATATATGCTGGTATTTTGATCGAAAGAGTGCGTCGAGTGACTGAAGGACTGATTGGTGAAGAACAAGGTGCGTTTTGGAGTGGTAGAGGATGTGTTTATCAAATCTTTACATTGAAGCAAATGATTGAGAAAATGAGGGAGAAGAAGAATAAATTGTATTAGGTTTATGGATTTGCAACAGGGGTATGGTAGGGTTAATAGGAAGCTCTATGGCAGGGTGTTAGTCGTGATATTGGTTGGGTGGTGGTAGGGCTTCTGAATGGAAGCAAAAGTATGTATGAGGTAGTGAGGCGTGTGTAAGAATAAATGGTGTCAAAAGTGATTGATTTAGTATTAATAGCGGAGTGAGACAGGGTTGTGTTATGTCTCCTTGGTTATTCAATTTGTATATGGATGGGGTTATGAAAGAATTGAAGGTGGGCGTGACAGGAAATGGTTAGAATGATGGAGAATGGAGATGAGTGGAGGGTGCTCTACCTATTATTTGCGGATGATTTGGTTTTGTTGTGGCAAAATCTGAAGAGATTGAGAGGATTGGTAGAGGATTTGGGGGTGTGTAAAAGGAGTGGTTTGAAAGTAAACGTAAATAAGAGTAAGGTTATGGTTGTGAGTGAGGACAGTCCTCAGTGTGAAGTTATGTTAGAGTGGTGAGCAGCTCGGAAACACAAATGTCTGAGTTTAAATTTTTAGGGTATATGTTGGAATGAGAACGGGAACGGGATGATGCAGAGGTTAGTAGGAAAGTTGTGAATGGCAGGAAGGTGGCTGGTTGCAATTAAATCGTTGGTGAATATAAAAGGACTAAGTCTTAGTGCGCAGGGTTCTTACATGACTATGTTGTTAAACTGTGTTATTGTATTAGTAATGAGACTATGGTCTGGAAAAAGAAGTATAGATCTAAAGTTCAGATGTGTTCAATGGACAATCTTAGGGCATGCTTGGTGTGAGAAGAATATACGAAATGAGGACATGAAGTTTAGAGAGTTGTGGGTTGTTGAAAAAGGGGAAACGAGCGAGAATAAATGGAATATGTATGAGAATGTTTTGGTCATGTGGAAAGGATGAATGATAGTCGGTTTTTAAGCGGAGTATATTGGCGAGTGTTGTGGAAACCCGAACCGGCTGGGAGACCGAAGAAAAATGGATTGAGTCAGTAAACGAATGTCTGAAGGGGAGAAATGAGTTTGGCAGAGGTGAGAATAAAGGTGCATAAGTTAGAGAATGGAGGGGTTTTGTGAAGGGGTATGGTTGTGTCCCACTGGGTCAAGGGATAAACCCTTACACTGACGATTTACCAAAGTGAGGGTCCGTCGCAGTCCAGTGAAGCTATAGGGTGGATTTCTGACTGCGACGAGTTCCTACTAATTAATGGTACAGAGGGGGTGGTAAGGCTGGGCTTTCTTTCGACTTTTGTTCATATTATCTACTGCTATTTCTTTTTCTGTATGATTGTTAACGCACACTTACCACCAGTCTTGAGGAGAAAAAAGGTAGATGAAGAAATATATATATTATTATATATATATATATATATATATATATATATATATATATATATATTATATATATATATATATATATATATATATATATATGATACGTAGTATATATATTATAATATTATAATATATATATATATATAGATATATATACTATATATATATATATATAGTATATATATATATATATATATAATTATAATATTATTATATATATATATATATATATAATAATAATAATAATTATAATATAATAATAATTAATAATAATAATAATAATAATTATAATAATAATAATAATAATAACAATAATAACAATAATTAATGAATCATCAGTCATGTGAAATGTAATAATTATATGCCCTAGAGCACTAATAAAACTTTACTAAGTACTAAACTCTACTTTATATATTGCATACCTCTTTTAACATATTGTATTTACTGTATTTTAATGCTAAATACCCTAAAAAAACTTGATATATACTGAAAAAAGGTAATTTAAAAAAACAAAACAAAATAAAACAAAAAATTTTGGCATTTGTTTTTTTTTAAAAATAAACGTGTCATTTTTTTAAAAAAAAGGGAAAATATTTCTTTTAATCCAATCTATATATATATATATATGATATTACATATATATATATATACTAGATATATTTGTATATACTATATATATATATATATATTGTATATATATATATATTATATATATATATATATATATATATAAATATATACATAGAAAAAATAAATATATAAAAAAAAATATATATATATATATATATATATATATATATATATATATATATATATATATATATATATATATAATATATATATATATATATATATATTATATATATAATATATATATATATATATATATATATATAATATATATATATATATATTATAATATATAATATATATATAATATATATAATTATTATATATATATATTATATATATAATATAATATATATATATTATATAATATATATATATTATATATATATATATGTATATATATAATATAATATATATATATATATATATATATATATTATATATATATATATATATATATATATTATATATATTATATATTAAATATAATTAATATTATATATTATATATATATATAATATATATATATTATATATATATATAATAATATATATAATATATATTATATAATTATATATATATATAAATATATATATATATATATATATATATATATATATATATATATATATATATATATTATATATATATTTTATTATACTATTATATATTTTATATATTAAAAAACCGCTATAAAGAATTAGTACACCTCTAATATATTGGTGTATTTTCATTTATTTATATATTATATTTATATGTATGCCTTCTCATCATAATCAGTTCTTTTTCCCCTTATTACTAATTCCGTTTTTTTTAGGTATATGATATTGTAGATTAGTCACTTTCAGAATTATATTATTTTTGTGTGGTCCATATTTATGATTTTATACCACACCACACTAAAATCTGAGTGACGACATAATAATAATATATAAAAATAATAATATTAATAATATAATAATAATAATAATAATTAATAATAATAATAATAATAATAATAATAAAAATTAATTAATGTTTACGATAATAATAATAATAATAATAATAATAATAATAATAATAATAATAATAATAATAATAATAATAATAATAATAATAATAATAATAATAATAATAATAATAATAATATATGTTTGTGTATGAGATATTAATAAAAATATTTTTTATTAGAGAATTTGTTTGGTATTATAAAGTATTGGTAGAGATTGTTATGATAATCAGCTGATGATAAGCTAAAAATTTGTTATGTCAGTGTTTATTCGTAGTTCAATATGTTAGTTAGGTTATGATATGCTGCATATTTTGTTACATTTTTGTTAAATATTGCAATGTCAATGTTAAATAACCTACCCTTATTTTAGAAAAGTAAGGGTAGGTTAAGTTTTGTGAGGTAATGTCAGTTACTTTACCGATATTAAGCAGTGAACATTGTTAATGCCAGCAATTTATTCGTACGTAAAATATGTTAGGT
>JABUQX010009973.1:0-2500 GCA_015478945.1 Trachelipus rathkii | reverse complement strand
ATATCCATAATATAATATACGAATTTAATGCTTAACATTATTTTTAAACAAATAATAATAATAATAATAATAATAATAATAATAATAATAATAATAATAATAATAATAATAATAATAATAATAATAATAATAATAATAATAATAATAATAATAATAATAATAATAATAATAATAATAATAATAAAGCAGCTATAGCAACCACCAATGATATTTCAGTTTTAAGAGTAATGCTCGTAAAACGAGTTTTCATTGGTGCTTACCACAAAGCTTCATATGTTCCTCATATAAATATTACATTATATATATATATATATATATAATATATATTATAATATATATATATATATAATTATATATATATAATTATATATATATATATATAATTTATTTATATATATTTGATTTATATATATAATATATATATATATATAATATATATATAATATATACTATATATATATATATATATATATATATAATATATATATATATTATATATATATATACTATATAATATATATATATATATATATATATTATATATATATATATATAATATATAAATATATATAATTATATATATATAATATATATTATTATATATATATATTATATAATATTATATATTATATATATATATATATTTTTATATATATATATATATATAGTATATATATATATATATATATATATATATATATATATATATATATATATATATATATATATATATATATATATATATATATATATATATATCGTTCAGTTTTGACTGGGCTAGTCGCGGTAATAACAATGTTATGGGCAAAGGGAAAAGGGGTCATTGCAAGAGCAATATGGGATCTTTACTACATAAACAAATACATGAAACTTAATTTGATACACATCATGTACACCGTGTTACATCTTTGGCCCACCAAACCTGAAGCAAATTGTTACAATTTTGCTTTATATACATGATGTTATAACATTGGTTTCATCTTGAAGCGCTCCTTCTTCTGTAGTTGCTTCTGAAGGCGAATCCAATGTCTTTTCGGCGTACGATCTACTCAAATAATCAGCAATGACGTTGTCTCTTCCACTAATGTGGTTTAGGATAAATCTGAATCTTTGAAGGTACAACGACCATCTCATTATCCTAGTATTCTCATATCTCTTTTTATTCATAGCTGTCAGCGGTCTATGATCAGACTGTAGGATAAATTCCTTTCCATAGAGATATGGCTCGAACTTCCTGATGCCAGTAATAATCGCTAAGGCCTCCTTCTCTAAAGTTGAGTACCTTTGTTGGGTCGCTGACAATTTCTTGCTTCCATAAGCAACAGGATGAAGAATTCCTCCGTCTTCCTGCAGGAAGGAGGACAAATCCCAGAGAAGTATCTGACGCGTCCACCTGTGTGGTAAATGTTTTCTCCAACTCTGGCATCTTTAAGATCGGCTTCGAGCTTAACGCCTCTTTCAATTTTTCAAACGCATGCTGATGTACTGACTCCCATTTTACCTTCGTCGGCTCTCCCTTCTTCGTCAGGTCAGTCAATGGCGCTGCGAGTTTCGCATAATTCTTCACGAAGTCCTGATAGTAACCTGTGAGCCCTAAGAATGACCTCACCTGCTTCTTATTCTTAGGTGGCTCCGTCTTCTTAATCTTCACTACATTGTCTTCATGTAATCCTTTAGTGCCATTACCAATATAGTGACCCAAGAATTCAACACTCGACGAAGCAAATTCGCACTTGGTTGGTCTGATGGTAAAACCCTCCTCCTGGAGTCTTTGTAGAACAATCTCAAGAGTGATCGTGTGTTCGCGCCAGGTCTGTGAATGGACGATGATATCATCGATATAGAAATCGACATCGTTAATCCCATCCAGGATCCTACGCATTGCCCTCACAAGCGTTGCACCGGCATTTACCATACCGAATGGCAGCTTGAGGTAGTGAAAGTGACCGTCCTCGGTCGAGAAACCGGTTTTATGACAGTCTTCAGGCTTTATTTGAATTTGCCAATAGCCCTTGGCTAAATCAAGTTTTGTAAAAAACCTATCTTTGGCAAATTTAGTGAACAGGGTCTGAGTTGTGGTCATGGGCTCCGGATCGAATACTGTGATCCTGTTTAGGGCCCTGTAGTCGGAGCATACCCTCCTACTCCCGTCCTTCTTCTGGACAACGACCACTGGCGCTGAGTATGGCGACGTGGAGGGAACAATGATACCCATTCTGATCATTTTATCAGTCTCCTTCTTTAGTTCCGTCCGCGTCGTGAATGGTAACTTGTATGGCTTCAATCTGATTGGGGTATCGTCAATGAGGTCGATTGCATGATAGTCATTTTTCGCGGTGCCGGGCACATCTGTAAAAATTTCCTCATGCTTTTCCAGGATCTTCATCAACTCTCTCCTCATAGGATCTGTTATGTCCTCACTGACTTTGGTGTCTGACAACTTCTCTTTCTGGATCGGCGTGGGATCCATATCTACTAAATTAATATTTTTTTCGTTCTC
>JABUQX010009972.1:7500-26041 GCA_015478945.1 Trachelipus rathkii | reverse complement strand
TTGCCAACCCTAGTTCATACATTCTACAAAACTGCCTTTGATTATTTATCTAAATGGATCAATCCACTTAAAAACTTAAAACAATTTACTTGGGTAACACTAAAGAGAATACCATGCTGGGAGGAAGTAGCAGAAACTCTTAAGTTTATTCTCGAACTCATCCCTACCTTTACAATAGACGAGACTGCACTTTATGACGAATATGTGTTCGTTAAACAGTATGTGACCCCAGAAATGTTGGACAATTGGAATTCAAAGAAAACATCTCCTGGTGATTGTTGGGTCGAAATCATTTCGCACTTTCAAGCTAAAAATGTGCCATATTCTAATATCCTGAAAATGGTTGAATTTCTTCTTTGTTTACCAGGAACTAATGCTCCAACAGAAAGAGTATTTTCTGCTATGAACTTGATTTGGACAAGTGAAAAAACTCAACTGTCTGTGAAAACTTTGAAAGCAGTGTTAATAAACAAATTTAATTTCGATTATACGTGTTCCGAATTTTACAGAATGTTGCTTGGTGAAATTGATATTCTAAAAAAAATACATTCATCTGAAAAATATTTGTGATACTTCCATTGCCCTTAATAAGCGGTAAGTATATATATATATATATATATATATATATATATATATATATATATATATATATATATATATATATATATGTATATATATATGGTATATATTTATATTTACGTTGTTACCCGGTGTTAATGTGTGGTTGGTAGTGAGACTATGGTTTGGAATAAGAGATATAGATCTAAAATACAATGTGTTTAGATGGACAAATCTTAGGGAGGGTGTTAGGGTGTGAGAAGAATTGATAAAAATGAGAAATGGTAAACGTATTAGAGAATGTAGTGGGTGTGGGGCAAAACTAGAGAATAAACAGCACGTGTTGAGATGGTTTCATCATGTGGAAAGGATGATGATAGTCGGTTGGTTAGGTGGATGTTTAGTGGTGAGTGTGCTGAGAATCGACTAGCTGGAGACTGAGAAATGATTGAGTCAGTAAAAGAAATGCCTGAGGAGAGAAATGTGAGCTTGGCAGAAAGTGAGCTGTGCAGTACATTAGTGGTAAATGCAGGGTTTGGTGAGGGTATTGTTGTGGCCCACCTGGCCAAAGGACAAATCCCACATTGACGAGATGCCACAGCAGGGTCCGTCGCTGTCCCTGGTGAAGCTCTTGCGTAGGTTTTCGAATGGCGACGAGTTCTCACCAAAAGGTATAAAGGGGGCGGTAAGGTTAGCTTCCTTTTCGACTTCCAGCCTCCTATTCTTCTACTCTTTTCGTTTCTAGTGCATGCTTCGCAACCCTAACCTCCAGTCTTGGGGAGAGAAGGTGGGTGATGTGATATATATATATATATAGTTAAGTTATATATATATATATGCATATTATACATATATAAAGATAGAGTTATATATATATATTATATATATTAAGGTTATTATTATATATATATATATGATATATATATTATATATATGTTATTACATATATATATATATATTACATGATAAAGGGTGCAGCAAAAAAAAAATTCGGGGTGTTTTAGATTAAGAATATATATATATATATATATATATATATATATATATATATATATATATATATATATTATTAGTAATATATTATATATAAAAGATATATATATTATATATATTATAGTTAAGTTATATATATATATATATATGTATTTATATATATATATATATATATAATATATATATTAGCTGTCAGCAGAGCATATATATATATACATATATTATATTATATATTCATTGTTATTATTGTTATTGTTGTTATATATATATATGCATATATATATATGTTATTATATATTTATTATGCTATATATATATAATAGTTATTAATATATGCTATATATTATGGCTGGCATACTATACATATACATACCGCAGCAGCAAAAAAAAAAAAAATTCGGGGTGTTTTAGATTAAGAATATATATATACAGTTATGTTATTATACAAGGCTGCTGGTTGCTGGCTATTGTTATATGTTGTTAAGTTGTTGGGTGCTGGTTGGTTATATATATACATATATTATTATATATTTGTTAATATATTATTATTATTATAAATATATATATATTATAGTTATTATTGTTATATATATATTATATATATTATTATTGGTTATTATTACATATTATTAAGATGAAGAGCAGTGATATGTTATATATAGAGCAAAGAAGTATAGATATTATATTACATAGCTGCTAGTTATTACAGCAAAGTTAAGAGTTATATATAGTTATACATATATATATATTATATATGAAAGAAATTATATATATATTATATATATATATTATTATTATATATTATACATATATACATATATATATATAGAGATAGTTATAGCAGTATATTATTATTATTATTATTATTATACATATGTATATATATAATATATACATATATACATATATACATTATACATATAATATGCATGACCTACATCTACATATAAGCTCACACAAATGCGCATATAGATACATCTATATAGTTATATATATATATATAGATATATATATATATATATATATATATATATATATATATATATATATATATATATATATTATTTCATTAAAAGGGAATAAAATAATGGAACATAAATAAATAAAAAGATAATTTTATTCATATTAAAATTTTTAATTTTTGACTTCTTGTCAAAGCAAAATGATTGATAACTTCCTTCGTTTATATTGTGAAGCTATGATGAACACTCATTAAAGCCAGTTCTGCTAGATTTTCTTCTTATGTAGAATTGAAAAAGTTTGCTTTGAGCCTTTTCAGAGTAGTGAAATATTGTTTTGGATTTCATATTTTGAGTGAGGTAAATGCTAAAATCCTAACACCCAATATGACTGCACATATCAGACTATTTCCCAAAATTAGCAAAATTTTGGATAGATGTCGATGGGAATGGGCAATCCTCATAAAGATTAGTGGTATGATCTTTGATTCAAGTGAACTTGCTCCCCAAATGGTTTGAAAATCATCAAGAATATAAATTGTAATTGTTCTATATATTTTCATTTTAAATTGATTCTCACAAGAGTAATTCTTATAATTTCTTCATTATCAGAAAGTAGAATTTTGTTGTAACTTCCAAAATGTTTAAAAATGTTTCTGTTGATGCTTTGCTTGAAAAACCCTTCTAAAACAAAACACTGGGAGCTTCAATATGATTAAGAGCAGTTGATAGTCACTAATTATGGAGAATGCAAATGTAATACATAAGGAAAGAGTGTTTGAGAATAAAGTTAAAGACATAAATAAATAAACTTTATAGCAAATTTGCTTTTTGCTTAAAGACTTGAAAAGATCTAAGTTTTTATAAAAGGTTAATATTTTGATCCATTGAAGCTCCTCTTGACTCCAACAATGCTTTAAAAATTTCATTAGGGCGAACAATCCATCGAAATTTCCACCTACCTTGTGTCGCCCATTCGTGAGAGCTTTGTCCATTTCCGTCTGGGAAAATCTTTTCTTTTTTTTTTTTTTTTTTAAATAGTATACGGCTTGGCAATTTAAAATAGCATATAGTTGCATTCGATGTGCCATAAAAAGTTTTTAATGAGTTGTACTTCACATGAATGTGAACAGTGAGAACATCTAACGCTGCTGGATATTTTCGAAAGCTTAAACACCTCTAAAACATTTCATGCTTATACCATCATACTTCCAAGCTGTCCAATCAGAAAGTTACTATTTATATCAAAGTTCGTAGTATTACCTCAGATAGATATAAGGAAACAAAGAACCAGTTAGAAGCCACATGGAGCTATCGAGACTGTCCCAGTCAACCAAATATTTATCAAATACATGCCCATGCGACAAACACAACCTACACCACAACCTAAGGCCTGTCAATTTCCTAAACAAAGGCCAATATAATATATACGCCAACTACTACCAAAAGTAAAATCTTTAGCACCACAATACAAGCTTTATTAAGTTTATTGTGATACTGGTAGCTGCTACAACATGCGGTTTACTTTAATAACTAACTAAACCCGCCACTTGGCTACGTCAGAATATACTAAATGATGCAAAACAATCCATAAACCTATCCAATCCTTTCTTCTTAATGTTGCAAGTGAGTCACACTCAACAAACTCCCGGGGAAACCATTCAAAATTTTTTAAAACACTATTACAGAATGAATCAGGGTTACACGCTTCCTACATTTTTTATTGTGTCCCCTAGAAAAACTGTCCGTGGTAAATATTTTATAGACTTGTAATTATGTTCCCTATGACTGAGAATTTTGAAGGGGACATAATGGCATATGCGGAAGATCTGGCATGTTGGAGCGAGAGAGAGAGAGGAGGCGATTCGAGAGGTAGAGTTGTTTGAGGAGGAGTTGGAGGAAGTAGGGATGAAGATGAACATACAGAAGACAGAGATATTAACAAAAACCGGAGGAAATGGAGGACAGAATGGATGGTGAGAGAGGAGGAGGTGATATGGTAATACCTGCAATTATCTCGGAGTGTGTTTTAACAGAAGGGGGGGAAGTGGAGAAGAGATTACGCGAAGAATAGAAAAGTATGGATTAGGCTATGAAAGCGGTATACCCCATGATGAAAGATAGAAACATCGGAATAGAAGTTTAAAAAAGTGATTTTAACAGCATACTGACTCCCACACTGCTGTACGGAGCGGAAACATGGACAACAACGAAAAGAGAGGAGAATACAAGCGGTGGAGATGAGGATATTAAGAACTATGATTGGAAAGAGTAAGAGAGAAAGAATAAGAAATGAAGTTATTAGAGGGTGAAGAAGATGACACTGAAGATTGATGTGGGGAGATTGAGATGGTGGGGACATCTGGAGAGATGGAGCAGGAGAGAATGCCGAAAAGAAGATGGGGAATGCACACCAGAGGGTAGAAGACCAAGGGGAAGACCGAAGAAGAGATGGCGGAGGACTCCTCTGAAAGATGTCAGCTACCAAATATGGAGCGCTGAAGAGAAGAGGAATAAAGTGGTGAGAGGGACGTCTTTGAGAAAGATGTTTTGCGCGGCTGATGGTGGATGCAAGAACCTTCCTCGGCAGGAAAAAGAAAGAAAAAAATATATATATAGCAGCAAAGAAGAGCATAAGAGTAGTGAAAGTGTATGGTGTATATATATATATATATATATATATATATATATATATATATATATATATATATATAATATTAAGTTATATATATATATATAAGTATATATATATGGAAATCAACAGCCACTAACTAAGAAATCTTCACCAACTACAAATATGTTTCCTCATTTCCATTAATAAACACTTTTACTTTTAATTTGCTTTGATTAACTATTATTTTTATTAGTATTATAAATTATACTATGACTTAAGCCATCAAAAATATTTTGATAATCCTAATAATTTAGGGAAAGGGGGTCTACGGATTATATATGGCTATTATATATATATATATATTAAGGTATATATATATAGTTGGTATATCTAGTACTGAAGGGTATGGTATATATATGGTTATGTATATATATATATATATATATATATATAGATATATATATATATATATATATATATATATATATATATATATATATATATATATATATATATATATATATATATATATATATAGTATATAAGAGAGTGGGTGGTGATATATATATATATATATATATATATATATATATATATATATATATATATATATATATATATATATATATATATATATATATATATACATTTAAAATACTTTACATTTACTTAGTTACATGAACTTACATCTTAATATCATCTACTCATTGAATGATTAGCTCTTAAAAAATAGAATAGCATCTGTCAGGTTCTCCTTCATCATTTTTCCTTTTTGGTCTGATTTTATAATGCGAAGAGCAGAAAAAGTCGTTCAACGCTAACTTGCGTTGAGGTAGAGCAGTAAACGCTAATTTCAGCTTCTTGTTAATGTCTTGATACTTCGAAGTTACATAAAATTTTTCAACTTCTTTCAGTGCAGCAAGGAAATTTTTTTTAAAAGTTATGGAATATTGTGTACAAGGATTAGGGAAGGACCTCGATCCTTCTTGAGCCAATCGAGTTTCTGACCAAGCCTCTTCAATACCCGTAGCTTTTCTCATGTACTAAATCTCTCTGAACTTTCTTGAAGAATGACTTATAAAGGTAGTAACGAGATATAGCTCTCATCACTTGCATGTTTAGATGTAACCTTTCTTCTGAACTTCCTGCAACCTCAATACAAATGGCCACATTGCAAAGTGCAGATTTAGCTTTCTGTTGTTGTTCTTCAGTTAAGCTTACCCTGTAGATTGGATCAATATAAACAACAGCTAGTATAATATCATTGTTAATGAGAGAAATTTCTCTTCGTACCATGGAGTCTTTTATTCCTTCAGTATCTTAAATATAGATGGTATAAGGTTGAAGGTTGAATTTATTAGAATATAATCCAAATTGAAACATAAGGTGCTGGTTAAAAATCTTCGAAGTTTGCAATTGCATTTTGTGATGTGGAAGTCGAAAGTCAATAAACTTGCATGAAGTGATTGAAGTCATTCACAGAGTCACAATTTATAACTTTGCCAAGTTTAAAATTTTCCGACTCAACTCTATCTTGAAAGTTACCGACCTCGCTCTGACTCCGACTCCGACCTCTTTAAAATTACCGACTCCGACCTGACTCCGACCTGACCTCCACCCCTTTCAAAATTACCGACCTGACTCCGACCCGACTCCACCTTCTTCAAAACTACCGACTCCCGACTCCGCGACTCCGACTCCGACTCCGACCTGCAACCCTGTGCAGCACATAATTTCTCAGCGTCCAGGTAGCGGTGCGGCAACTGCGGCAGTGGAAAAACAGTTGCGGGTCCAAATTGATATATATATATATATGCAGAGCAGTAGGTATATATGTATATATATATATATATATATATATATATAGGTAGTATATATATATATATATGTATATATATATATATATATATATATATATATATATATATAAACTAGAGATACAACCAATACCAGGTAAAACAATATCTTATATCAGGGATTTAAAAGACAGGGAAATTGATGATCACTCTAAGTAATCAGAGCATATATAAAGTACTTTGAATACAAAAAGATAAAGAGACGTATGTTAGTGTTCCGACGAGAAAGGGGTGGTGGATCTTTACATGTAAATCATAAAATGAAATGAGATGAGAGGGGGAAAATAAAGAAGAGAATGCTTTTATGGAAGGTTATTTTATTCTCTATCAGTTTGCTGTATTTATTATGTATATTTCTTTTGAATCATACACCTATAGTGGACTATGTAATTACAATATATATATATATATATATATATATATATATATATATATATATATGGGTGGCATAGATATGTTATTATTTATATTACATATATATATATTATATAAATTTATATAAGTATATATATATATATATATGCTATATATATATATATCGATCCTATTTTTATTAGTTTCTTACCTATCCGAAAAGTATGCTTTACTTTTTTTTCTTTTTCTTTTTTTTTTTTTTGAGAGCTTGTACAGAAGTCTAAACATGGCGTCGTCCCTCCTGGGCAGACCAAATACTGCCCTTCAGGCTAATATCACGAACTCAAGACGAGGAACCACTCCATCGAGAGCTCGTGAAACTCTCTCCTTTTCTGCCCAACTGACATCAAAACTAAATTCAGAAATCGTATAATATCCTTGAAAATAATTTACTTTTATTTTCCTTGTTATCGATCCATGTATTGAAAGTGGTTTTCGCGGAACAAACTTTCAAATCAAGGTCGAATTAATAAAATGTTTATTTCTTATCAAATTCTAAGACGTCATAATTGCAACTATGTAACGTGATTATAATTCATTGGGTATAAGTTTATTTTCTGACCTTTTTAAGTGATTGATTTTTGTGACCCACTGCGAACCCCCCTGTATATGGGGATCGTGACCCCCTTGGGGTCGTAACCCCAAGTTGAGTAAAACGTTGGTATTTTAGATAAGTCTTATGAGCCATATATCAGAATCATCCAAAAATGTTTCTTATATACAAGGTTATAAGATTATGCCAATTATACTGTTCATCATATTACTCTTTTTACTTTGCTTAACACCATCTCTCCTCTAGGATATTATATTATTCATATAATTATTCATATAATTATTATTGATGAAACTTCTTTCTTATCCCTTATTACGTTACATATTATGTGGTGCGTTATTTTATGAGATGGAGAAAACTGAAATAATATTTCAATGAATTGTTGGAACAGAAACAGTAAATTATTTTCAATTATTATTCCTTAAAGGAACTATTTTAATTTATAAAATCCACTATCTTATCCGTAACATGTCTTTTTTTTTCCTATTAAAAATGTTGTGGATATTTTTGCTTGCTTTGTTTCAACGATTTTTGTGTAATATTTTTTACAGTGTAAGATTGCTTATGTTCCGAGTCTGACTCTACATCATTGAATACCAAAAGAGAGAAACGGTTGAGCAATCTTGAGATCAGTACACGAAGAAAAGTTCTAAAGTAGCCAGTTGGTAAATCAAGCAACTCTGAAGAGTCAGTTTTGTAGCCAAGTTGGCAACAATTGTTATGAAGAAAGTCCCTCCTGTAGCCAAGTCCGTAGCCAACTATTATGAATAAAAATTTGTCTCTTGTAGCTGTTGAGAGCCAGTTGCCACGTTAGAAAGTCCATTGGTAATGTTTGCACAACTATTGTGAAAATCCTGTCTTGTAGCCAAGTTGGGATAGCCATCTGGCAAGTGAAGATAGTAAGGCCTTGTGGCGTTATAGTTGTAAATAAGTTTAGTGCGCGAAGAAACTGTAGTTTTGTAGCCAAGTTGATGGCTAAATGTCACTAAAGAAAACTACCCCTGTTGAGAGCACGATTCTTTTACAGCAGTAGACCTCCTATGCGCACAATGGTAATAACCTGCTTCGCTACTAATATACCTGCTTATGGTGCGAGTAATCGGATCCCTGGATCGAAAAATCTGTAAATTAAGGTGGATCGGAATTAGTGTGATGGAAGAAATTCTTCGGATTCGGAATTGAGTTTGATAATTTCTGAACCGACTCCCACACACACGATATACGTCACGCAAAACACGCCACACATCACTATCAATGGTTGGTGCAGCGTGGCAGAGTATTGGCGTGGCGCGGCAAGTGGTGTTATTGGCATATATATGCGGTTGGTTGGCGCTGGCTATATATGATATAGCAGCAGCAGCAGTTATATATATATATATATATTAAGAAGTTATATATATAGTTATATATATATATATATATATATATATATATATATATATATATATATATATATATATATATATATATATATATATATAAAGTTGCTAATTATGGAATGAATACTTCAAACAATTCTTAGCGTGAGAGCCAAAAAATTTCTTCACACTTTATCCCATCCCAGAAATGTCGTTGAGTACAAAAAGGTGAAAAACTGGCTGCAAGAAATTTGTAAACTGATAGCGTGGGTACACAATACTATGGCGAAACCATCACAAAGTGCGATATAAGGTTGGCATATATATATATATATATATATAAAGAGCAATTTATAAATATAGTTATATATATATATATATATATACATATATATATATTATATTATATATATTATATATATATAATATATATATTATATATTTATTATTATTATTATTATATGTATTATTATTATGATAGTAGTTATATAATATATATATATTATTATTAGATATATATGTATATATATTATTACGAATATATATACATATATATACATATACATATGTATAATTTGTATATATTATATATATATATATTATGTTGTTATTATTTATTATTATTACATATTATATATATATATATTATATATATATATATATATATATATATATATATATATATATATATATATATTATTGGTATTTAGTACTGTGGTTGTATATATATACACATAATATATATATACATATATATTACATATTATTGTTACACATATATTATTATTATATATATTATATTATTATTAAGGTTATTATTATTATTATGCTATTATTATTATTAAAGAGTTATATATATTATATTGTTGTTATTGTTGTATTATTGGTTGGTTAAGGTTACATATATTACATACATATATATACATATTATATTATTGTTGTTGGTTGTTACAGCTATGGCTGCTAGTTGTTGTTATTACTATACATATTATTATTACATATATATACATACATATATTATATACTATATTATATATATATTATACATATATGCTGCATATATACATATTATTGAGTTGTTGTTGCTGGCTATTACATATACATAATTATTATTATTATTATATATATATTATTATATATATATATTATTATTATTAAAGTATATAATTTTACCAGTCTATATATTACATATTGTTATGATATATTATTATATATACATATATATTATATTACATATACATATATATTATATAATATATTGGTTATTGGTTATTATACATATATATTATTATTATATACATATTGATTTTGGACTTAAGAAGGTCATATATAGCATATATTATTATTATTACAGCTAAAGGTATTATATTATATAGATATATATATTATTATATATATATATATGTTATATATTATATTATTATTACATATACATGGCTGGTTATATATATTATGGTTACATATATATTGGCTACATATTATTATTACATATATACAGTATTGAATATAGTTATATATATATATATATTATTATTATTATATTATTATATACATATATATATATATATTATATTATGTCATATATATTATTATATATATTATTTTCATATATTATTAATATATGATATATTATATTATATTATATATATATTATATATTATTATACATTATTATTGTTATTGTTATATATTATTATTATTATTATTATTATTATATTATTATATATATTATATATATATTATTATTATATATATTATTATTATATATACATATATATATATATATGACATACATACATATACATATTATTATTATTACATACATATACTATATTACTACATTTTATACATATGTTGGTTGGTTATTATTGCTATTATTGTTGTTATTAAGATACTATATATATTATTATTATTATATACAGTTATTATATATATATATATATACTTATATATATAAATATATTAGTTATATATATATATATATATATATATATATTATATATATATATATATGTTGGCTACATATAATATATATATATATTATGTTATTATTATATATACATATATAAACATATATATATATAACATAACATATATTTATATATACATATAAATATTATTATTATATATGGCATATATATATATATATTATAGTATATATATATATATATATATATATATATATATATATAAGATATATAGAATATAGAAAGATATATATATATATATATATATATGAAAGAGAGTATATATATATATATATATATAGTATATATATATAGATGTGACTGTCCACTTCATTCAGCTAATAAAAATATGACTAAATTGCTAAATAAAAACAAAATATTACTTATTATAAGAACGATAAAATCTATAAAGTAGAATAAGAAACTTATAAAAATCTATAAAAGTAGGAAAATGGCTATAAAAAATGCACCTCACTACTTGGGAAAGGTACACTTACTCACAAGTCATGCGAAGTGGAAAATTGAACAAAGTATGTTTTATGTAATAATGATATATGAGCAATCTGGGGTCAAAGAGTTGGACAAAAGAAAAGATATTGACATATGTTAGACGAGTCTTTGAGAGCCTCTCCCTCACGAGAGGTGTTAGAGAGTTTGAAAGAATGCGTTGTTATAATAGCGATAGTAGGGCTGCGGTGCAGTGCAGTGCGGTGTGCGGTGCGGTGCGGTGCGCGCCGACAAATCTAGTGTACCTGGCATGCGGTGCGGTGCGTGCGTGCGGAACGTGCGGTGTGCACTAAAAACATAGATAGTGGGTGCAGTGCGACAAAATGACTCTTGGTGTGGTGCGCTATCTCTGGCAGGCGGTATATATATATATTATAAAACATATATTTTATATAGCGCAGATATATATATATATATGGTATGATATATATATATATGAGGGTATATATATAGTTATATATATATATATATATATATGGTTATAGTTATATATATATGTATATGTTATATTAGTTGCTATATATATATATATTATAGTAATATATATATATATATATATATATAGTTATGTATATATATATACATATATATATGGTTAATATATTAGTTAGTTGTTATGCGCATATATATATATATTATTATATATGTAGAGCAGCATATATATATATATATATGGTATATATATGTTCTCAATCTTCTCACCAAATTCCTGTAGATGCATGTATCTGTCCGTTGTTCTGCATCGAAACTTCTCTTAACGTCTTCTAACCAATCCGGTCATCTCAGACGCCTCCTCCTGGACGCCCTTCCTCTCTTCACGATTGCTGTGCACCTCACATTGTCGCCCATTTAACTTCTTTAGGTCTTCCCACACTTCTCCTTCCTCCGGTATCCATTCCAGATATCTTCTGGGCACTCGTTGCTCCTCCATCCTCTTAACATGTCCGTACCACCGCAGCTGTCCCCTCTCCACAAGCTCTACCACGCTTCTCACGCCCAAATCCGTCCTTTACCTCCTCTCATTTCTCTTCCTGTCTCTTCTTGTCTCTTCTAATCAGTCGCAACACGCGCATCTCGCATGCCTCCAACTTGCTCTTTGCTCTCGTATTAAGAGCCCATGCCATGCTTCATGTCCGTACGTCAGTATTGGCCTCAGTGTATTTGTGTACATCACCATCTTGACCTCGTCTCGAAATTTCTTTCCTTCAACAATGGGAACAACATTGCTGTTGTCCCATTAAATTTTCCAATTCTCTTGTTTAATTCCACATTGTGTAATTTTCCTCTCCATAGTGCACCCCCAAATATTTAAAATGGTCCGTTTGTTTCAGCCTTTCTCTATTCAAACTTACCTAGAACATCTCCACCACCTCCGATCAACATCACCTCTGTCTTTCCTCGCCTATCCTCATACCTCCCTCTCATAGCTCTCGTCCCAAACCTCCGCAGTGTTCTGGTAGCCTTCTCTTGGTGCCAGTAAACAAATTGGTAATACGTTTATCCAAACATTTTCATCCTCCACCTACTACTAACTTGATTCCGCGTAATCGTCCATATATATATATATATATATATATATATAAGGTTGTTATAGCAGTATAGTATATATATATATATATTATATATATATATATATATATATATATATATATTGCTATATATATATATGCTATATGGGGCGTAGGCAGGATTTCATTTAGGGGGCAAAGGTTGAGTGATATATATGTTATATATATATATATATATATACATATATATATTGTTATTGGTTATACATATATATATATATACATATATTATATATATTTGATATTATATATTATTATTATTATGTTATTATTATATATGTTATGTTATATATATATAGCATTATATATATATATATTATATATTATATATTATTATTATTATTATTATTGTTATATATATTATATTATTACATATTATTATATATATATACATTATATATATATATAAATATATATATATATGTTATTATAGCATATATATATATATATTATTATATACATATATATATAAAGAAAGATTTATACATATATATATATTGGTTGTTACATATATACATAAAATATATTTATGGTCTTCAAAATTGCTGTAATATTTCTATTTTCTGCAATTGTTTTTAAATGTGTTGTCTGCAGCTGAATATCAACGGGTATGCCTTCCGTGATTGATTTAACTTTGGCAGCCACCAAATGCTATTGACATACTGAAAGTTCAAGCGGAGAATCCAGCTGTATAAAAGCACAAAGCAAGTTGACTTTAAGCCAATATGAAAACAAAAACACATTAAACTTTAGGAAAATAATATAATAATGTTAGTAATTAGTACTTCATTATCTATCAGATTGATATATTTTTTCATTTTTCTGCTTCCAGCCAACCCCAAATGCATCATGCAAACATATACCCAGACTTTTTTTTCGCAGACTAGTGAAACCTCTGCAATCCAATCCAATATCAAGAGAATTGCACTCCATCAGTGAGATTCAACTAACATAATGATTTATGATGACAACTGGGAACAACCACTGAACAATCATATCTAACGCCATAAGTTTTTTGGTTCCTGGTTTCATCCTGGTATTCAATGAGCAACAAATCCCAATTTATATATAGAGAGTAGTAGAGTTAGAGAGTATGCAGGTATAGAAAGAGAGTATATATAGTATATATATATATATATATATATAGAGCATATATATATATATATATATATATATATTATATATGCCATATATATTGTTAAGGTTATATGTTATTATTAAGGTTATTGCTATTATTATATTTGTTATTATATATATATAAAGTTATATATATATATATATATATATATATATATATATATATATATATATATATATATATATTATATATATATATATATTATATATATATGGTTATATATATATATATATGTTATAGAACTTTGTCCTTTAAAAGGGAGTAATAAACCGATATATATCGAACGAACGATGTAATCGATTTTCGATTATTTCAAGGCAATAGTACGTTGTTGCCAATAACAATTTTTTTTTAACTAAAGAAATACCAAGATTAAATCGCAAAGACGGAGTTAGTCAAGGTCTTCGGCCTCAGCGGGGACGATGGGGAACTTCTCGTCCCCTCCTCTATCCCTCCGGTCGGCTCGAGCCCTGCGAAAATAATTAAAAAAAAAAATTAACAAAAATTAACATGATAAAGCAACTTGTGGTAACTCTATGATCCTCTCATAACACGTACACTTCAGGGATGCAAAATGAGTAGTGCTCATGATTGATATCATGTTCTTTTTATGTAACTTAATTTTGGGGGTGAGTAGTGTATATATATATATATATATATATATATATATATATATATATATATATATATATATAAGTATATATATATATATATATAAAGAAGAAGAGTATATATATATATATATGCTATATATATATATATATATGTTATATATATATATATATATATATATATAGGCAAGTTTTCATAAAGTACTTGCATAGGACCCAAGATATGGGAAAATTCTAAGTCCAAAATCAATATATTGATATGTATATATAATAATAATAATATATAATATGTATTAATATAAATAATATATAATAATAATAATAATAATATAATAATATAATATATAATATAGTTAATATAATAGTAATATATTGACCTATATGTGTTATTATATATCGATATATTGATTTTGGACTTAGAATTTTTTCATAAAATATTTGGAGTCCTATTTTATATGTTTATATATATGTATATATATTTATATATATAAAAAGTGTATATATATATATATATAGTATTTAATCAATATATAAAAGATATTATATATATATAAATATATATATATATATATATATATATATATATATATAAATTGCTTTTTAATAAAATAAATTATAGATAAGTCCAATTAATTTTTTAATTATCCCGACCGTAGTCCTAATTATCAAGACTATGAAATCAATTGAAGGAATTCGAACACTTTTATATAAATTAAAAAAAAAAAAATAAATAAAGAGATAATATACGGAAAGAATAAGCATATTTATTATCATAACCTTTCCTCCCTATACCGCGATCTTAAACCATATACCTAGAGCTACCGCGACTGTAACTAATTTTAAACACTACAACACTAATACTAATTTTCTTTCAATGTGTTAAATATTTTCGTATAAATCACCTGTGAAGCTCAAAAAGTAAAATGTTCGAATACGTATAATGTAAAAATGATTGACGCATAATTAAAATGCATCGATAATACTTCAAACTTGATGATTATATCGATATATTTAACACTTAATCCATCAATAAATATAACATTCGGAAGCTTCATATTTAATTTCCATAAAAAGGGAAACCAATTCAAGCATTACACAGACATGTTGGCAAGCCTGTTACTTCGTAATAGGATTAGGCAGTAGGCTTTTATCATAGCTTTTATTTTTACAGTTCTAGTTTTATCAAAAGTGGTCAATAAGTTTGTGGGTGTTTATGGATTATTTATACAGGAAGGATGTTTACAGATATAGTCTGTTAAGTAATATTAATAAGGTAAGGTGACCTTTAACATTTAAAATATTGAATTTGAGAGTTTGTCCTTTTTCAAGAATGCTGAAAATATCGATTCGAAGCCTAAGTCTTTAAAGTCGACTCGAATCAAAGATTTAAGTACAGTTTTTAGAGTTAACCCAGAGCAGAACTATAGCCTAAGGTTTTAGGGCCAACCCAGAGCAGCGACAGACTTACTGAGCATAAGGTTATAGTATATTATAATACTATGGGTATAGGGCTAACCCGGAGGAGAGACTGTGCCAAAGGTTATGTATTGTGTCATTGTGTTAACCCAGAACAAAGGCGGAGTGTAAGGTTATAGGAGAGTTAAGTCGGGGTTTTAAGGTTAACCCGAAGCCATAAATCCGGTCCCACACTCTTGTCGCTAGTAGATAGTGCCCCAAGGCATGATTTAATAGTAAATTTATAAATTATAAAGTAATAAAACGATAAATTATAAATAATAAAACAATAAAATTTTATCAATGAAATCTTTAACTGTAAATAACATTATTATTATTATTATTATTATTATTATTATTATTATTATTATTATTATTATTATTATTATTATTATTATTATTATGTAAAATTTTATACTTACAAACGCTTTTAATCTCCCAATTTTTCTTCCAAAACTCGATTACATTAATATCTTAAATAAAAAAAAAAAAAATAATAATAAAAAAATAAAAAACGGGTATAATTTTCTTCTTTTCATCCCCCGTAATTAAAGCATCCCTTAGCATTCTCCCCCAGGCTTCCCACCTCAAAAAAATCATTTCCGTCCCCCCCTCCCTCATCTCTATAAACTCCCACTCTCTAAAATTAATCCATAATTATTTTTTTATTTTTTTTGTTCTTCTACTTCTTTATTATTATAACTATTATTATCGTTTGCTTTTTTTTTTTTAATTTCGTTATTAATAGATTTATAGATTAAATCTGGTTCATTTTCCGTTGAAATCATTTTTTTTTATTTTTTTAAAAAAAATTGTCGAATTTCGGCAAGGAAATGATTTTTGAAATTACTTGATCATTTTTTTTTTTTTTGATATACCGTTATTTTGTAATAACGTGATAAAAAAAATACTCACACAAATACACATAGACGCACACATTTCCTTTTTATAAGAGTGTATGAGTGTATAAACAGTAATATTCAATTACCTATTCATACATCTCATAAAACTTCAATCTCCCAATGTTTAATGATATTTTTTAGGGTCTTGTCTCCCTAGTACAATAATTTTGTTTCTGTTAGTGTTTCCCTAATGGGAAAACTTAATTTGGGGCTAGCCCCAATTGTCGACAGGGAAAAGGGTCGACACAACAACAACAACATCAAAAAATACCGTGCAGCTCGCAGCAGGCGTTAGGTTAGGTTGGGTTAAGTTAGGTTAGGTTATATTCGTTTTATTTTTTAACAAGTATCTTTTTATTATTATTATTATTATTATTATTATTATTATTATTATTATTATTATTATTATTATTATTATTATTATTATTATTATTATTATTATTATTATTATTTACAAATGTCTCGATTATTTTCCCTTTCGACCTTTTGGGACTAGCTTCCTTAATTTTTGATTCCCGAATGCTACTCCCTATAGACAAGAGTGACTAGTCTAGACAATTCTCTAAACCAATTCTTAGTTCCAGTACTGTGGAAATAATTGTGTTATAAAATGTGTTTGAATTTTCCGTATCTTTAACAAGCAATCTGTATTAATTAATTGGGAAAAACAAAAATTATAATTACCCAAAACCATTTTCAAATACATGGATCTGTTTCTCCACTAATCCTTTTATATGTACTCGCACTATTCTAATCCTCCTTAATGTAATTCAGACCATTAACCAATAGGGTACATGTATAGTTTCACAACTCATTCAAACAGCCACACATTGCTCCAAACTTCATCTTCATATGTCGCTTTTTTTCGGGCTGATTGGAGGGCACTACTAGTCTACTAAGGTAGTTATCCTTGGAACATGTCTAGAAGATGTAAGAATGTCAGGTTGAGAACGTTCATTCCTTCACCTACTATGTAATTTTCTCACCTCTAAATCTGTATTTCGGTTGTGGTTGTTTTCTCGACATTACGGGGGGAGAGAGAGAGAGAGAGAGAGAGAGAGAGAGAGAGAGAGAGAGAGAGAGAGAGAG
>JABUQX010009971.1:20000-25000 GCA_015478945.1 Trachelipus rathkii | reverse complement strand
ACTATATATTCCTTAGCTTCAGAGTAATGCCATGACTAGCTTTTATATAAACCGTGAAAGCATTGTTACGTGGAAATTATATATAACGATGGAATTAGTATAGTAAAGAAACTCTTATTATTTTCTGCGCCTGGATTGTTTTATCCGAAACGATACTCGAAAATGTGACCAGAGTCCAATAGCATCAATATAATCAAAAATTAGAAGGTCACTTGATGGGTGGTATAGGGAGGGGGTCTAATAATGGAGCGACGTTTGCGCCGTTTGATATTTAAACTGACATTACTGATTTTACTGCTAAAATTCATCATGATAAACTATACACTTTACTATGACTATTTATATTCCAAAGAACTTATTTTTATGTTATGTTTTGATAAAACTTTGTTATTTATGTTATGTTTGGATAAAACTTTTTTATGTTTGCAATTATTCCTTGGATTATGATTTAGGTAAGGTTATGATGAACTTTTATGTTAAAATTACAACGTTAACTTATCCGTGTTGAAAAGACTTTTGTGTACAGTACTAAGCATTCTAATATTTCGTACTATGTCGGTATGATAAATGTAGGGCTAGGGACGAATCGACCATGCTATAGAATTTTTATTAACAATTTATTACCATGTTAATGTAAGATATTAACCCATTGTCTGTTGTATAGAGACTATGCTTTGAAAAACAATGAAAAGTTACGATTTGTACGCGTGTGCCTATATATACGAATCAACGAGATGTGTTAGGTACTTTCCTGTTGTTAAGTATGGAACTTTGTTAATGTTAGTAATTATTCGGGACCGTAATGTGTGTAGAGTTTTGCGTTGCCGTTACTATTCTTAGTCATTGTTACATGCTGGAGTAGTCAGCCTATACTCCATCATCTAATTCAGTGACATTGTTGACAGCGTTTAGCGATATATTCGTTTGGTCTAGTGCATAAAGAACATATTTATTGTTGCTTATGTTTATCGAAAAATGGATTACTTCCTCGACAATGTGACCTGAATCAAAAGACAATAGATCAAAATAGATTCAAGGAAAGGGTTACTCGTTAGCAGATATATCTCGACTTATGCAACTCACTTTCGTGGCTGATCTGATTGATAAAGAATGTTATTTTTATGTTTGTGTTTATCCAAACGATGATAGTCGATATGTGATTGAAACAGTAGATCACTAGATCAATAGGTATGGAGGGAAAAGTGTGGAAGCGGAGGGTTCGGAGATGGGTTGGTTCTGTGAATTACTTGATTTACTGCTTTAGGTATGTAAAAATGTAAATTCTCAATTTAGAATCAAAAGAACTGTTAGTCAAATACTTAGTAAAAAATAATATTTTAAACAAACATAAAAAAAATAAATAAAAGTTTATTAAAAAAAATATATATATATATTTAAAAACCAAAAAATTAAAGAATAAAAATTTGCAAAATAATTTAATAAATAAAAATTACAATAAACAAATATATTTTGCGTGGTTTACTGACGTTTTAAAAACTTTGTTATGTTAGCCATTTATTCTAGTTCAATTTGTTAATTAAGTTATGATATGATAAATATATTACTATGTTAATATGAAATTAAACATTGGTATTGTCCATAGTTTTGCATAGAACACTTGAGATTGTACGTTTGGCCACAGCGCATCTGCACAGAGATAATTGACCAACATGCATAGATTAGTATTTATCGTTGATCTGATGATAGATAGGTTATGTCTGTATAAATTTTTGTTAGGTTTTGGTTAAAAATTACTATGCTAATGTTATAAAACATAAAAAAAAAATAAAGATATTAGCAAAAAAATAAAATGTTTTTAATAAATTTGTTATATATTCCCTGTGACAAACAAGAATCAAAGGTATTGCGTAATGTTTCGAAAACGGTACAAACAAGAATCACAGGTATTGTGTAATGCTTCGAAAAAATGGGAGGAGCGTGAACCATTTCTCGATCTGTATCTAATAACCCTAATGAAACATGAAATACAAATACAAACGTGAAAGGAATTGCTCGTAAGGCCTAGATATGAAAATACAAATATCTGATGCGATTTCATGTTTAAACAAAGCTGTACATGGCATGTTGTATAGACTTTTGAACCGTTATGGTTCGTTCGTGCGCTATATCCTTGTTTACTCTCTTCTGATTGGTTGAAAGAAAGAATCTCATTACCTTTGAGGACTGCTTACGCACACGATTTCCATCAGTAAGACATTTTTTGCTGTGCTGGTACGATGACATCTCCTCGCCTCTCTACGCTTGTTGTTGATATGTCTTTACGAGGTCTTTCGTTATACCCAATGATGTGTCATAGATGTCATTAGATTCGTAAACCGAATGGAGACCGATACATAGCTTGCATTCCTGCTAGAGGTTCAAATAATAGACCCTTATTCATTTCTGCTGAAAATTCATCAAGATTATCGACATCGTCGCAGCTTGGGTAACGGATGAGTGTGTGTTATCCGATGCATCGAGGCGTAGTGAAATATCTGACTGGGGAGACAGTGAGAGAGGTTCTAATAGAATAGATGCTGCTTTCTCGTCGTGTGACAATATTAAAAGCCTTGATGTACGCAACTATTGGAGACCCCTCGATGCTGTCGCATTCGCTCGTACGTGTTATAGGTTTCACATTTCGAAACATCGAAAATATTACAGCTTTGATTAAAATAAAAAATGAATAACATCGCATCTTAACATGTTGACATACTCGAGACTTAAAATATAGCTCTTGATTTAATCTACGATACTTTACACTGAAACATGTGGTTTACCGTATAATGCGATATACAGGAGTGCGCTATATAACTATCAGCATTGGATATGTTTACTTCTCTCTGGACGAGGAATGTATTGCTGTTTGAACCAAAATATGCAGAAAAATGGGTTTTAGTGTTGCAGGTGGTTTTTATATTTACATTCCATTTCAAAGGGTGTGAATCTCTGGAGAAAAATATAATAGAACTTGCTCAATTTATACAGAATTCCTCTGTCCAATTATTAGGGTGAATTAATATTGTTTAAAAATAAAGCGGCATTGTTTTTATGTATTTTATATAATGCTCTTTTCATTGAAAATTATATGTTATAAAAAAATGAAAACGTTGTTTTACTCCCCATGTGAACTTTATTTGGGTTAAGATGTCTAGTTGATGCTGCTTATTCGTGCGGCTGTTGTATGTTAAGTATGTTATGTTCATAGTTTAACTTTACTGTTGGATAAAACTTTGGTATGTTAGCTGTTATCCTAACTAGTCAATAGATCTATAAATCTCATGGATGGTTGGGGAGGGTGGGGTGGGGTGGTTTGATTTACTGATTTTCTGTTTATGCTTTAGTGTATGTAAAAATTTAAATTTTTTTACGTTATAAACATGAAAAAGAATAAAAATTAAATTTTATAGTAAAAACAAAAAGTTTTAAATAAATAAAATTAAAAATAAATAAGTTTTTTTAAAAACAAAAAGTTTTAAAGAAATGAAATTAAAAATAAATAAAAAATTTTTTCAAAGAAAAATAGTTTGATAGAAATAAATTAAAAATAAGTAATTTTTTTAAAAAACAAAAAGTTTTAAAGAAATGAAATTTAAAAATAAATAAAAGTTTTTTTTTAAAAACAAAAAGTTTTAAAAAGAAACTAAATTAAAAATAAATTTTTTTTTCACAAAATAAAAATAAAAAAAAAAAAATAATAAAAATTTGAAAAAATAAAAAATAAATAAATAAATATACAAATACAGCGCGATACTGATTTGTTAAATGAATATTACCACATCAGCTTCGACCTGTTCGTTTCTGTATGCATTTTTAGCACTTTACTGCTTGGTTAAAGTATTGGGAACTTTGTTATTGCTAGCAGTTTATTTGAGCGTAAGGTTATGTTAGGTTTTTGTCATTGTGCGTTATATTTTCTTAGTTCAGGCTATGTTATTAGCTTTATTGATGTGGAAAGCTTATTACGCTAGAGTATATTCGTTGATCAGTTATGATAATTAAGGTTAGGTTATTGGTAAATTATTTTAAATGTTACTATGTTAATGTTAAAATAACATTAATATTTTAGAGATATGTTTTGAAAAAGTGTTGTATATTTGTAAGTTCTGGGCTGGGCAATGTTAGTTACTTTAATGTATTGAAAACATTTATTAATGCCGGTTAAACTGTTTTTATTTTTCGTATGGTTTAAGGTGTCGTTAAATTTGTGGTGTACATTATATCTTAATTCAGGTTATTATGTTAAGCTTATTTATGTGAAAACTTTGTTACGTTAGCATATACTTCGGTGGGTCAGTATGATAATTAGGTTAGGTTATGATAAATTTTTGTTAAATGGTACTATGTTAAATGTAAAATAACAGTGATATGTTAGAGATATGTTTGTTGAAAAATGTGGGATAGGTTACGTTCTGTATGCAACGTTAGTTACTTTCCTGTTATTAAGTATGGTACTTTGTTTAATGTTTGATGTTATCCGCTGTTAAGGTGATGTTAGGTTTTTATGTTATGACATTATATTCTCTACATTCAGGTTATGTTATGTTAGCTTTTATTGATGTTGAAAACTTTTTTACGTTAGCATATATTCGTTGGTCGTATGATAATTAGTTTAGGTTATTGACAAATTTTGGTTGAAATGTTACTAGTATGTAAAATAAACAGTGATATCTGTGAAGATATGTTTGAAAAAAGTTGAATTAGGGGTACGTTCTGTATGCAAGTTAGTTACTTCCCTGTTATTAGGCATGGTACTTTGCTTAATGTTTTGACTGTTTATTGCGGTTAGGATGTTAGCGTTTTTGATGTTATCATTATATTACTTACATTCAGTTATGTTATGTTGGCTTTATTGATGTGAAAACTTTTGTTACGGCAAATATATTCGAGGGGTAGTATTAAAAAGAACTTATTTTATGCTATGTTTATCCAAAATGATACTCGAAATATGACTTGATCAATAGATCAATAGATCAATACCTCAATAGAATTCAGGTTAA
>JABUQX010009971.1:2500-15000 GCA_015478945.1 Trachelipus rathkii | reverse complement strand
GAAATTTTTATTAAAAACATTTTTACGATCCTAAAACTGTAACTCGATAGCTCAAATATCCTCAGATCAGTCTTACATTCTTAAACTTCATATATTTATTAACATTATGTTTTCTTTTATATTTTTTATTTTTGTTTTAAAATTGTTTTAACTTTTTTATTTATAAATTTTTAAAAATTGTAAGAAGAAAGACACAGTGTCTGTTATATAAACATTTTATTTTACTAAAATTGTACGAAATTTTATTAAAAACATATACTTTACAGACCTTAAAGCAGTAAAACAGTAAATCAATAGCGCAATTGGCTAGCAACAGAGGGATTAATAGGTCTTTGTTTTACTGCTTTGCTGCTTTACTGCTTTACATCATATTTTAATATAAATATAAATGTTTTTATTAAAAATATTCTGTTTTCAATTAATCATTTACATTTTTATTATTCATCTACTGTTAACTAAAATTATTTCAAAGTTTATTTAAATAATTCAGATTATTATTATTATTATTATTATTATTATTATTATTATTATTATTATTATTATTATTATTATTATTATTATTATTATTATTATTATTATTATTATTATTATTATTATTATTATTATTATTATTATTATTATTATTATTATTATTATTATTATTATTATTATTATTATTATTATTATTATTATTATTATTATTATTATTATTATTATTATTATTATTGTACCTCCAGTCATTTACTTCATGACTATTATTATTTATTTATTTTAAACATTTAGGTGTTTTACCTCATCCATACACACACACACACACACACAAATGTTTTTAAAAAGTTTTATTCGTGATATATATATATATATATATATATATATATATATATATATATATATATATATATATATATATATATATATATATATATATATATATATATATATATATATATATATATATATATATATATATTATATAAAAATATATTATATATTATATGTATGATTTTTAAGTGTAAAATCAAGTTTTTCATTTTAAAGCATTTATTACATAATTAGAAACTATATAGTCATTGACATACAAATTTTTAGCATCAAAAATATATATTTAAAAGTTCATTAAAACATACATTATTTAAAAGGCATATAATGAAATAAATACAATAGACTCCACATAAATTAGAATATAAAGGTTGAACAGGGTAAGACATAGTTTTTATATAATTTACATTATTATATTTTAAAAATGAGATGATATAATGATTATTCAATATAAATTTTAAGTTCAGAGAATCAATTATGTGAACAGTATCGTTTTTTTTGCTCTATAAACGGAAATCCAATGTCCAACAGAAATCCAATGCCCTGTTGAGGTGATGTGACGAGGCGATGTATTGAATACGAAGCAGGTATCCTTCTCCAGCTTCACAGAGTTTACTTCATTAATGGCGAACACTCCTAAAAAGCGATGTTCATTTTTAAACACAGATTTTATTTCTTCTTCATTCATCTTTAATAATTCAAGAGTACGTTGCGTACTCTGTCAATTTCAATGAGTTGAGGATGTTCAAGATAAACCACTAACAGTGGATGGGTTGAATTGTGACTTTTAATTCAAAAAGAAGAACCTTAGTCCTATTGTACCCTTCCAAAATGTTAAATGATACGCGTTGCAAGCTGAAAGGTCTGCGGTGAGATCATAGGTATATAAATTACTATTCTTTACGTATTCTTCAAGATTTAAACCTGTCCCACTATCATTACATGATATAGTATTGGCTATTAAGTCGTAAAAAGGACGAGTACAGAGAGATAGGTCTCCATTGTATAACATTTCATAATCATGTCCGTGAAGTAGTCCACACATGTACTGATACCCCTAAGGCCGAAAGGTGCGAATTTATAGGGTGCTTTTTATAATTCTCTGAGTAGGATCATGTTCAACATCCTATTATTAACTTTCTGTGGTAAATTACCGTTCACAATATTAGGGATATTAATACTCGATAATCCTTGAGTGAAATTAAATAACTTGGTTTCAACTCTCTTAATAGGATACTTTGCTGTAGTATTCAAAAGCGACTTTTCAATTTCCAAATGGCGCTGTGGTGATAATTTCACTTTTCTAACATAGAGATAGGCCTCTAACAGTTTGAAAACAGGTTCTGGACATACAGCCGTAGCAGTAGGTTTACTTTTTATTTTAAGAGCAAATTTAGGATTTGATCGGGTTAACGGATTCTAGTACTACGAATGTTAGAATGAGTCTTTCTTGAGAGAAGATATCACCATTTAAAACGGCCGTAAAATTCATGGTTATTTATGACTTAGCTGCTTTATCCATATATGGTGGCAGCCTCAAATCTTTAAAACTATAAACCGCATGAATTGGAGATGGGATTGTTTGGCATTGTCTGATAATTTAATAAATTGTTCTAATATAGCTTTCTATAAGGATAATAGCCGCGACGCACCTAGTGACATTTCGCTAAGAATAGACTTCCAATCTGGTTGAAAAACCATGTATACAGAAAGTTTGATTCTGTATAACTATATGGTCGTCACCGATGAAATCTGTACCATCAGAGTTTAGTCAAATTTCGTTTTAAAACATATAAATAACACATTAGATGGATTTAGATATTGATCAGAAGTGCCTGGAATATTGAAATCGAGAGGTACATCTGTATTTGTGATTGCATGAACAGGAATTACCCACTGATAAAAGTTGATTCGTTTACGCTAAATCTGGGTAGGGTTCATGGAGGAGAGATCCAATTCACCTCTTACAACAATCGGGACTAGACAGATGAAGGAAAGCCATTTTTGTATGTGTTGAGCTCTGGTTGCATAATGAACAATTTCATGAAAAACATTAACTTATATACAGTCATACGCCCAACTCCTGTAATAGTTAAGCAGAGTTTTAGTAATTAAATAAGCAAAATACATCAAATCATTTTTCTTTAGAGGTTTTCCCTTAGACTTTTCTTTATTACAATTTCTTATCCCTCGACCTTGGCCTGAATTTTTAACGTCTTATTTTAACGCTTAAACATCATCCAACAAATCTCAAATCTGAAACATCGGCTAATAGCGTCTTTTTAATGATTGGTCAACGTGGGTTAAGCTCCTGCCGTCAAGTATCGGTGAATAGTATGCAACCTGTTCATATAGCTTTTTTACCTGATATAATGCAGACCTCTCCTGAGTAGAGGCCTTGCACTTCTCCATAATTTGGCAAAAAATCCACCCAGACCATACCCCCTCTGCATTTTCGATCCAATGAACACCATTTCACCCTCCATTATTACAGGAGCTTCTTTCTTATACTATCTTTACACTGGAAGAGTATGTTAATGAAGGAAAAAATATAACGGACTACAGCTCTTATATAGTCCATTATGCTATAGTTACTGAGTATGTTTCTTTCTAATATGAACTTTGCACAACAATGCCCCGTATGTAAATGGGAAGGGGATTTGCTTCTACATACTTTTATATGTAAGGTAAGAGGTCAAAACGTGATCCATTCATAGGTAGATATATTGAATATTAGGGAAAATATTATAACTTTACTCTCTTTGGGAAAATATACTACTCTTAATAAAGGAGCTTTAGTATTACCCACATATTGATGATCAATTATGTTTGTATATACATAAGCCATACCTGGATGGTTGAGCATCTCGGAGGGGGTACATGTATAATGTAGTACTCGGTCTGCTTCGTCGTTTTGTTCATGCCGAGTCATGGGGTTATTCTCCACAGATAGTATAACCCTCTTCAACATAGTAGGGATATCATGAAGTATATCCAACTCAGCATCACGTTTACGGATATGTTTACGTTGCCACGGTGATCGTCTGAGAAAAAACATATCACGGTCTCGCAGGTTTACACTTACTTTTGATCTTAAAGATATTATTACTTTATCTTCATAGGTACGCATATCAGTTTTGTATACCAAGTCCTTACACATAATACTCATATCAAAGAGGCTGTTTAAATAACTAAAAATAGCAGGTACCGATTTAAAATATGCCTTCCTCAGAACAAATTCTTCAAAGAAGTATTCTTTTGTACCAATTGTAGACCTAGGCAGATCACGAGTATCTTTCACTTGTAATATAGTTTCAACACATTCTACACTTCTGTACACTAACATCCAGAATAGATTGTGAGGTAAATTTTCTATGTCCGTATTTAATATCATTTCACATAATCCTACTTCGTATACCTCTCTTTCAAGCTGTATAGGATTCATTAACACAGTTGTAAAATCCGAGAGTTTATTATCAGGATGTAAATCCAAAGAGGCTGAAGACGGCAGAGTTAAATAGAAGTGATCTACACTCTCCATGGTTATAATGACAACTGATTAATGATTCTTAATTTCACTTGCTTTTATATAAGTATTAAACTTAGCAGGGTAGCCCACCCATTTCACCAAATACTGTTTATTTCGTCCTCTACCTTTTGTACCTAATATTTTTTCTATTTTATATACATTACTTTTAGGATTAAATCGTACTTTCTGTATTTCTGTTTATAAAATCCTCCTTTTATCTTTTCACCATCTAAATCTTCCAGGTAATATAATTTTAAACCGTCAGTAGGGAAGCTACGTATATTACAAACTTTAAAAACTTCTGTAGACCATCCCGCTTCGTATCCTTTTCTAAACCTTTCATCTATTCGAGAATACTCTACATATCCATTTGCCTTTATTTCCTGAATTATATTTTAATTTTTCTTACTTTTTACCTTGTTGTATATTAAGTTTTATCCAGCTTAACATTTCTTAAAAGGAGTTGTCCCTTTTATAAGTTCTATGGTAAGATCTGTATAAGAATAAGCCAAAATCGTCCAGTATATCAATATACTTAAAAGTATTCATTTTAGTAAAATACCTATGCATGCGCTCTTTAATGGTCGCTGGCACTCTTTCCAACATTAGCTGCCTAATTATTGAGAATGTATTGTAATACCCTATATCATACTCTTTGATTAATTCTTGAAACTCGTGACCTAAGAACTCACCGCCCCTATCTGACCAGAACATTTTAGGCCACCTACATTCCGTTTCTATAATTTCTCTCATTGCAGCACTCACAGTCTTGGATTTTTTTTTTTATCTTTTAAATTTATTTTTAACCATAAGTATCTAGAGTATACGTCAATTGTAAAAAGTATATATTGAAACCCTTCATTATAAGAACTATATTTAATCATTTCAGATAAATCTATCTGCCATACACTATCGAGATATGGGCTAATATGGTTTTTCCGCGTAGGATTTTTTTTTCGTTACAGGTTTATGAAAGAGTAAATGACCTTCTTCACCCTGTAAATATTCCTTTCAACTCTTTTTTATTCGCATAAGGAAACTTTTGAAGCAGAACCGACCGAACGCCTCCAATAACTATTTTGGGGCTCTCAGGGTTGAAGTAATCTTGTCAACCCAGTGCCTTCACCTCATGTTTGATTACTTACTGACACACATGTAAGCGTTATATATATATATATATATATATATATATATATTATATATATATATATATATATATATATATATTATATATATAATATTATATATATAATAATATATATATATATATCACTAAAATGTGATATAAAGTCAAAAGGGTTAAAGAAAAAGGTTTAAAATAACATATTTATTTATACACAAGCATTACAACTAAATAAACAGCATATATATATATATATATATATATATATATATATATATATATATATATATATATATATATATATTATATATATATATATATATATATATATATATATATAATATATATATATATATAAAAATAATAATTACGAGTTAATCTAACTAGGTCTAATATAATGTGTTTTTCTTATTTTCTCTCTGGTAACACGTTTAAATTTATCTGAAGCGTAAGAAGTACCTGAGGGACTTGAATCAGGTCTTGGCGTCTTGGGGATATTATCCAAGTCTGCTAGTCGTTGTGTATTTAAGATTAAAGTTCTGGGAAAATTAATAGTCTGAAGTTCTTGTTTGATCTCGTTCCAACCAGTTACAGGACCCTTCTTCCAGTCACGTGAGAGATCCGCTATCAAATCCACAATATTTGAACCTTTAACTATTTCATCATCAATGATGATCTGCCCTAATTCATTCAAAGATAATTGATCTTTTAAAATATTATATAAAGCTATTCCGGATTTACGCACTCTAATAGGTAAGCTCTCCTCTAGGATATTTTTAAATCTATCTTCATTTTTCACTTCAAGTTTTATTTCATTAGGTATATTTGCATCATCGGATATCGGATTACGTAGTGATGCATGTAGATGTAAGTCTTTAAGATCAATCAATTTTTGTATGGCATCTTGATATAAGATACGCTTCTCATGGATTTCTCTGAATTTAATATCCTACATACTTCTTTCTCGTAATTGGTTATCTGATCAACCTTAGGATCATAAGCTATGAGGTAGAGGCTGATGAAAAGATAATGATTCGTTCACAATATAAGGATTCTGTTGATGCAACTGTTGTTGATGTGAAAGAGATTGTAATGTCGATGCATTGTGTGGTAATAACTGCACATATTGAGGTTGTGAATGATGAAGCTGTGATAGTGGATTTTGCACAGTGTGTGGCAGTAGCTGGTCATATAGAGGTTGTGAATGATGAATCTGTGGTATTGGATTCTGCACAGATGATGTATTATTATACTTCATTTTCTCAAACTCATTATATGGAAGTACAGCAACCTTCTTCATCATGGATACACCACTAGTTATCATGGAGTATAACGGAAAAAGTTTGGAAGGAATACGCACCTCCTCTCTGTAGTAAACTTCTTTTTTATTTTCAGATTTTTTATGTTAAGGGAGAGTTTTTATGATGTTTCTATAACCAACGTAGCTTTACCTTCTGAGGCCTGTTTAAAGGAACATTCCTTTTATAAGATTTAAGCAGACTTCACATACACATTGGATGAATTTCTCATCCTTACTAATCAGTTTATGTTTTTCAGATGGTTTCAGATTTTTTAAATTTTTTATAAGAGATAAATACTTGCACAGAGCACCCATTATTCAGGTAATGTTATAAGCAGTTTCTATCTCATAAGGGTAGAATGTTGGTAGCGGAGAAAGCACTCTGTACGGTGTTTTTAGGGTGAAGTTCACACATCAAATAACAGTAAGGGATCGATGTAACCTCTTTATATACTTTTAAGAACCTTTCCTTTGAAGGGGAAACATTTGAGTTGCCAATACATTAATTTGACTCATGTCTCTTCTCTGGTCAAACAACAGTAAATACTGTGTGTTTTTTAAAGAAACACTTCGCATATTAAATCATCTAATACAATAATTTTATGACCATGTACATTGTCCAATGATCTAATATCGTATATGCCTTCATGAAATTGAATAACATTTTTATCCTTAAATTTTTCCTGATAAACATTATAGCACCATATTATTTTTACTGGGGTCGCTCCAAAAATCTCTATTTCCTTTAAAAATATTTAATAATACGAAAGGTTTTACCACATCCTTGTTTTGGCCCTGCTACAAGACATTAGCAGGACTGTCGGAACATAAATTTCTCGCTACATCCATACTCGTCAATGATTAATGAATAATGGAACTAAAGATGCTCAGTGTTTATATAAATATATATATAATATATAATAATATATATATTATATAATATAATATATATATTATATATATATATAGTATATATATATATATATATATATGTAGCTGCTTTATATATATTCCTAAACATAAAATGCTTTACATCATATTTTAATATAAATATAAATGTTTTTAATAAAAACATTTATATTTATGTTAAAATATGATGTACAGCAGTAAAGTAGTAAAGCAGTAAAACAAAGCCCTACTATTCATTTTGTTGCTAGGCAATTGCGCTATTGATTTACTGTTTTACTGCTTTAAGTCCTGTAAAAGATATGTCTTTAATAAAATTATCGTACAATTTTAGTAAAATAAAATGTTTATATAACAGACACTCTGTGTTTTTTTTTCCTACAATTTTTAAAAATTTCTAAATAAAAAAGTTAAAATAATTTTAAAACAAAAATAAAAAATATAAAAGAAAACATAATGTTAATAAATATATGAAGTTTAGGAATGTAAAACTGATCTGAGGATATTTGAGCTATCGTGTTACAGTTTTAGGATCGTAAAAATGTTTTTAATAAAAATGTTCAAGTATGAAATAAAATATATGTTTAAGTATGAAATAAAAATGGATGACTCATAGTATATTTTGAAAAGAAATTCTTTTAAATGTTACATTGATATCACAACTATGAAATATTTATCGTTCGCGCGGTAATATTGCGCCTGCGGGCGCACTCGGCGGTTAGGCGGTAATATTGTGCCTGCGAGCGCACGCTGCGGTTACGCGGTAATATTGCGCATGAGGGCTTCACGTGTTGGGTTCCGCGGCGGGGCGGGGTTTTGCGGACGCGGACGCGGAACCGGCAAGCGTTCACTGATACATTTGTGTAACTTTATATATATATAATATATATATATATATATATATACTATATAATAATATATATATATATATATATATAATATATATATATATATATATATATAATTAATATTGATATATATATACTATATATATATATATTATATACTATATATATATATATATATATATATATATATAATTAATATATATATATATATTATGTCGTGTAGAAGTGCTAGAAATAGGAAGCATGCTAGCAACTTATAATACACACCAACCGAATCCAGATACCTTATACCATAGGGGTAGAAACCAATATTAGGGGTATTCTATTGACGTAGGATATGGCGTGCTAGAAAAGGCTAGAAAAGGAAGCATCCTAGCAACTATAATTACACCATCGATTCCTCAAATAACTTATAAATAGGGTAGGCACCAATATAGGGCTGTTCTATGATCAGGTAGGCTAGAAAAGGCTAACTCATACTAGGAAGCATCCTAGCACTTATAATATACACCAATCGATTCCTCATACCTTATAACCTAGGGTTAGATACCCAATTAGGGCTATTTCTAATGAACAGGGAAGGCTAGAAAAGCTAGAAAAAAGTTGGGCGCTATATGGCACTTCACTTTGGCACTATCTGCACTCAGTTGCACTATCTGGCACTCATCTGGCACTCATCTGACACTCCTGCCTGGGGATCTCATAGGACACTCCTAGACACTCCATACGGTGATTGGGAACCATCAAAATGTATTGAACTATCAATAAATCTGAGCCATCAAATCTGATGACAAGGGCCTGGTGGTGTGTGTGTTACGGGTGTGTGTGTGTGGTTTGTTTGTATGTGTGCAATAGGGTTGGGTGTATGTGTCTAGGGCAGGGTTGGTGATGAGGGTGCGTGTGTATAAGGGTGAGTGTATGTGTCTATGGGTGGGTGTATTGTCTAGGTTATGTGTGTTTGTGTCTATGTATGTGTTTGTAGGTGTGTGTTGTGTTAGGTATGTGTGTGAGTGGGGATGGGAAATAAATGAAACTCAGTTAGGACAGGTACCTATGAAAAGTTACCTACATGAGCTTCGAGTAATCCCTACTTATCTTCACGTACTTTATGAAATGCATAAATGGGACACCGACGATGGTTGCTGCGCCACCGGTTTGGCGCAACACTTCTTCGAAGGGTGTCAAAATTAGCCTCAATGAATAGTGGGCCAAATAATCCATAAGGAATTGTAGTGGCAAAAAAAGGCAATTAATTAAAAATATTATTCTAAACATAATCACTAGGGATTGTGTGGTTAAAAGGCCACTTTAAGTTAAAGGATTAAGTTGGGCTAAGCCGACTTAAGCGGTAATATATATATATATATATATATATATATATATATATATATATATATATATATATATATATATATATATATATAGTATATATATATATATATTATAATATATATAGTATATATATATATATATATATATTAGTGATGGACATGTTATCCGCATTTGCGAACATCCGCATCCGCATACCGCATCCGCATCCACAATCCGCATCCTCACATTGGCGGCACATCCGCATTCCTCTTTGAAAAAATGAGGAATGCTGAGGATGTTTTCTACATTTGATTAAAATAAAATAAAAAAATAAATATTATTTGTCATCTTTATCATGGGAGTTTATGGGAATAATTGTAATTTTGAATTTCGACTTCTGTATATATATATATATATATATATATATATATATATATATATATATATATATATATATATAATATATATATATATACTATATATATATATATATATATATACTATTATACTAAATGTGAATATATCAAAAGGGTTAAAGAAAAAGGTTTAAAATAACATATTTATTTATCAGCAAGCATTAACAAACTAAATAAACAGCAATATATTAAAACATAACAGTTGCTTAATGTATACAGCGTGGCGATATTTACGAAGCCATATTTATATATATATATATATATATATAATAGTATATTATATGATAATACATAATTACGAGTTAATCCAACTAGGTCTAATATAATATATATAATATATATATAATATATATATATATATATATATATATATATATATATATATATATATTATTATATTATATATATAATTTATATATATATATAATTTACTAATAATATAAATATATATATATATATAATTTATATAATTATAGTATAATATATATATATATAATATATATATATATATATTATATATATATATATATATAGTATATATATATAATAGTACATACATACATAACATACATACATACATACATACATACATACTACATACATACATACATACATACATACATACATAAACATACATACATTACACAAATAAAAATAATACATACATACATACATATAATATATTATATATATATATATATATATATATAATATATATATATATATATATATATATATATATATATATATATATATATATATATAATATTTATAAATATATATAATATAATATATATATATATATATATTATATATTATATATATATATATTATATATATATATAAATATATATAATAATATAATATATATATATATATATATATATAATTAATTAAAATTATAAACTATAGTGTATTATAGATAATATATGTATATATCTTTGTATCACATGTCCATTAACTTTGTAAAAATTTTAATTTTATGTTCGTACTTATGCTAAGATTGGCGCGAGCAAAATTTTAGCATAAGTCAAAGTGAAAATATATATAAACTCGTCCTTTTGAGTGTGATACTCTTCAGTCAGATCAAATTATTAAGAATCAGAAGAAAATCTCACTCAAGATACTCTCTCCAGAAATCCTCCCGGCAAGAGAGATATAACTTCAAGGAAAAGGCTGCGACTTGAATTTTTCGTACAAATTTTCGCACAAAAAGAGGAGCAGAGGCAATTGTGAAAACGCGCTGGAAACAGGCCTGCGACTACCATTTCGCCTCGAAGAGAGAGTATCTCAACAGAAGGACCTTTTGTTTACTTTTATACTTTCATTGCATATTTTACTTATGTTGAATAAAACATCATTTCAATATGGAATTTCTAATACCATCCTCTATATAGGGTGCTTGCTCTTAAAATAAGCCACCAACTTAGCAAGTCATACCTATATAATTGGTGAACCCGGAGTAGAACACCAGAAACTTCAATCATGCTTCTGATTACAAAGAAAAACAACAAAAATGAAGAAAAAAGAAAAACTAAAATAATACTAAAAATCCCTATCAGAACACTCTAAGAAAATGACTCAAGCAACGAATATATCGATGCGAACTTCAATTTTCATTTTAATTTTGGATTATGGTCTTCATCTTTTAACAACTATCACAGTTCGAGGATTCATCGCTAGACAGAGCAAACTTCCTTTCGGCATGGATTTCTTTCATTATTCAAGTTTGGGGATTAAGGGCAGAAACTCATTTTTGAATTCCACTACGAACTTTGATTCCTTTATCGAATTCTAAATGGTTCTGTGACCGCTCCCCTTTTATGTATGAAGAAATTTTTTTTCAAAAATAAAAGGACCTACATTCAAACGAACTTCGTCTCTAAATATATCATCATGTTCTCTCGTAACTACAGCTTTGAAAACTATTTACGTGCGCATTGATCAAACATGGATACATTAGAAACGCCTTATACTAAGACCTTCCCTGGATTCAACGGTTCGGATCGATGTGGCCTATTTAATTAACTTATGAATAATTTAATTGTTTCATATATCTATAATTATGTATAAATATTTTTGTATTTAAATGTTTGTATGTTTGTTTATATCTAACGGATATAACCAAATATGCTTATGTTTAAATGCCCTTTTATTTTCTGTATATATAACATTGTATTTTTATGTATTCAAATATTTGTATATATGTTTAGATCTTCGTTATGTTCGTATTTGAATATTTACATTTCTTGTATATTATTTTTGCCTT
>JABUQX010009970.1:20000-25000 GCA_015478945.1 Trachelipus rathkii | reverse complement strand
ATATATATATATATATATATATATATATATATATATATATATATATATATATATATATATATATATATATATATATATATATATATATATATATATATATATATATATATATATGAGAATATACTGTTCCTTTCATTGGTGCTTTACTGTGTTTTTTTTTTATTTGAGGAAAGCTTTGTTGGTTTAACTATAAGACTTTCATATTTTTTTTTTTTGGTCTCATCGTTGATCGCATATTTTCTATTTCTTTTTATCACCTTAAAAAATAAGGTAAAAAATTTACTGTCCTTAGAATAGAACCAATTTCCACCAATTACAATTTTTCTCCTGCAAGATTTTTTTTTTTTCATGAACGATTTTAGCTACTTATTTATTTTCCTCTTCAATTTCTTCAATTCATATTTATTTATTTTCAATATTTTCTAACTAATATTCTTTAATCCTTTATTATTTCGTTACTTCATTTAAAAAAAAAATATGACCTTTATATTTTTGTTTCGTAACAGCTTTCATCCATTTTATTTCCCAATTCCTTTTATAACCTTTTATAATTTTTACTTATTTCTTTTATCAATCCTCTCACAGCGTTTTCTATTATTTATAACATATATTCTTACATTTATCTAACTTTATTCAGTTAAATATTTTTTTCCTTTCAAGATGCTCTTTAAATTTTTTGTAAGTTTCCCCCAACTCGTGATATTATCTTCTTCAGTTCCTTTTACTTATTTCTTTCAGACTTTTCAAAGCAGTCCATCATCACAATACCAAAGCTCATATCATTTTAAAACTTTTCATTCCCCAGGAGACATAAATTTCTCCCATTTCTAATAAAGATGCAAATCACTAGTATTATTTTGCATCTGGTGACCAGTCTCTCTTTATCACATCGTTCTAGACCCTTTTACGCATCATATTTCATTATTATTTTTCCATTAGAATTCAGAAACCATATCATTTTAAAAATACCCTTAACACAAATATAAATACCCGAAAACAATTGAAATTGTTTTGAAATTTTTATTCAAAATACACACAAATAATATGTTTACAATCTCATGGATACATAATACACAAATTTAAAAATTCGAGTTTCCATATTAGTGTTTTTGTTCTTTGTTCTTTGTACGTTACTAGAAAAATTTGAACTACCCGTAATAGAAAACCGATCAAACTTTAATGAAGCAAGTTTTAGACAACTGTTGCCTATATTTAATAGTATAATTAATGCTAAAAGGGATTTAGACAACAAAATTGTGTCTTTTTTATCCAGATATTGAAATTTTAAATTAAAACGACCTTTAAAAGGGTTTTTATTGAAGATCATAGCATGAAATTATAAAAATTAAACACTAACACACATATACATACACATACCATATGCACACACATACTCACACACACATATATATATATATATATATATATATATATATATATATATATATATATATATATATATATATATATATATATATATATATATATATATATATATATATATATATATATATGTGATTTAGGATGGAAGGTCACGTGTGATGGGCACGTAATTATCTTTTTTGATTAAAAAGTGTAGTTCATGAGGAAATAATTTATAAATAAGAAAAATAATTTTTTAACATTTTAATTTTTTTTCTTTTTATACTACAATCTCTGTTAGATAAAAGAGGTTTCTATTTATTTTATAATCTTATATTTAATATATTTAGAATGAATAGATATTACAGAAAATACTTCTTATAATTATATAATATCTGAGTAAAATAAAAAAATAAAATATTAAAATATTTTTTCCAAATAACAAATAATATTGAATTGAAATAATTTAATGAAACAATAATAAATGCAACTTTAAATATTTAATTAATAAAATAAATTGTCAAAATGTTTCCAATTATGCCGGTTTTTAAACTAACGTCTTATTATTCACTAAATTTAAATTTACAAACACTGATATAATATTTCCACTAATGAAATGTTTCCTTGTCTGTATATTTGTATATAAAAAATAAAAAATATAAATAAGATCAAAATCTTTTCAGCTAATAAACGATTTTTAAAGAAACTTAACACAAAATTCACATTGACAAAATGTTTCCAGTTATGCGGTTTTTAAACAAACTGAACACAAAATTCACTAAATATAGATAACAAGCTCCACAACAGTATTTAATAAAATAATATATCTTTTGAGGGGTTGTCCTTACATTCGTTTATATTAAAGAATAGTCTTTGATGAGGCCAATCGATAAAGGAAGGAAGGAAAGAGAAAACTGTGTCGAATATGGCCAGGGACGTGATCGAAAAGACAGCTTAAATTAAAATGTGGAAACTTTTTTTCCAACTTTGTTTATTGGGGAATTTAAAATATTTTCTTTCTCAGATCCTTTGAAAAAAAATTTAAACTTTTACATTCTTTCATATAAGAAAAATATTTAAGAAACTTTTACACATAACTTCTTCGATGGAACAATAATATTGACAGGCCAATGGAATGCTATATATATATATATATATATATATATATATATCATATATATATATATATATATATATATATATATATATATATATATATATATACTCTGCTATACTATATACTATATATATATATATATATATATATATATATATATATATATATATGGTATATATATCAAGGGTTGTTGGTTTAAACCATTTGGTTTTAAATAACGTTTTTTTTTTTTGAAGCCAACTAAAAAAGACTTTTTTTTATATAAAAAAAAGGAATAGAAGTGCTCTAAATGAAATCATATGGCTAATACATCCTAATAATATATTTAGATAGTAAATAAATGTGAGGAAAATATTACTAACTCAATTTTAAAAAACAAAATTATAACATCAAAATTTCTATAACAATAATTAAACTCTCAACATTAAAAGTTATATTTCTTTGAGGATCGATTTTTTGTTATTAAGATGATAAAGTAAATAAGAAACATTTTTAGGGATTAGTTCCAAAGTTATATTAGAAATTAAGGAATTCTTCAAGAAGTTTATCTTTCCCAAACTTTTTATATATTACAAAATAACAGTGCACATATATCATTTATATTTTTTCATAATTTCAAATTGATAATTTAAAAAAATTGTGTTAATAGTAAGTAAGAATTTTTTCTTCATATATATATATATATATATATTTAATATATATATACTCTATAGGTAAAGACCTATATATATATATCTCTTATAACCACTTTACTCTCTGCTATATATGCCATATCCTTCCATTGGGCAAAGACCCGAGGCCTACCAAATTCCATCATTTTGAAACATTTTAAACCAGGGCCAAATTAAAGAGTGACATGCTCCGACACGTAGTGTTTGAAATTTTTGCAAATCAAAGGTATTTGGAAAAAGAGATAAATGGAGTATGTTCCTGACTTTACAAGTAGAGTACATGTAAGATTGAGCATAGTAGTTAAGTCTGGGTCAGAGAGTTTGGCATAGAAGAGATGGTACTGTCTGTATTACGAGTCGCAGGAACTCTCCTCAAAGAAGGAGGTACATGACTGGAAAATTCAAAAGAGCAATGTAAATTTACTAAATTGTAATAATAATAGAATAAGGAAAGTGTTGCGGCAAAGACTGGAGAGAATTAGTGAGAGTATGAGAATTAAGGAGTCGACAAGTCCTAGACCAGACTTTTTCAAGGAGGAGAGCAATATGTGTCGACCCACCCCAGATATGTGATACATACTTTATTCAAGGGCGAACAACGCCCCTATGCAGAGCTAGCAGCAACTGAGGTGGTGAGAAGTTCCGAAGGCGCCTCAGAACACCCAATTTCCCAGAAATTTGTTAGAAAGGACATTATGTGATCATTGTAAGAAAGATCACAAGAAAAGAAAATATCAAGAATATTAAGAAAAGAAGAAGGTTACAGTTGTGTATTCAAAGAAGATATTATAGTTGTGTGGAAGATTATATCAAGTAGATAGATGAAGAAGATGAGTTTTGAGGCATTGAAGACAACCATGTTTTCTTTAACATACCTATAAGTACGAGAAAGATCAGAGGTTTTTTGCTTCAAAGCTACTCTATTAGCACCATTTATTTGTTGTTGAATGAGTCGTCTTTCAAATTGGAAGGAGTAATAATGAGTGATAGAACTATCAGTTATAGAGTGGAGAGGAGACAGAGTAACGGATAGATCATTGATGCAAAATAGAAAAGAATTTGGGGTTGAATAGAATTCTGAGGAACAATACTATGGATAGATTTAAAGATTAAATGGTAGCTATCTACAATAGCAGTCATACAACGACTGAAAAAGATTCACCCAAATGCGGAAGAGCAGAGGACCAAGAGTTGGAGAAAAAGGAAAGAAGATCACCAGTCTAGTGGTCCTTACAGAAGCCATACTAGTAATCAGATATAAGATTAGAAGATTTTAGATGTTTCTAAATCTTCATGTTAAGAATAGATTCGAAAACCTTAGGAAGAACAGAAGTTGAAGAAATACAAAGATAGTTGGATTTTTGACTGGGATCCCGTTTCTTCAGCACATGCTGAATGAATGCACTCTTCCAGCAGGAGGGAAAGGTTGAAGTTGATAGGCAGTGAGGAAACAACTAACCAAGGTAAGGTACAAGCTCAAAACAACAAGTTTTGAGGAACACTGGGGGGATAACTTCAGCTCTCTCTGCCTTGGTGTTAAGCTCAGAGAATGAAGAAATAACATTTTAATGTGTTGAATGGAGGAAGAGGAATAGCTCTGGAACCGTTTAGAGTAGAATTAGAGGAAAAGGTTTGAACAAAACAGTTCAGCTTTAGCAGAAGTTAAGACAGCAGTATTACCGACAGAAATACAAGAGAAAGAAGAGAGGAAGAAGCCAAGTTTGAGTTGACATTTTAAAATTGCAAAATGTCAGAAAGAGTGTGAAGTAGAGGAAACAGAAAGATGTTGCATTTCTACGATGAAAAGATTTTAGGGTGTCGAAGAGCTGATTTTTTGTCATTCCGGGATG
>JABUQX010009970.1:0-2500 GCA_015478945.1 Trachelipus rathkii | reverse complement strand
AGTATCTACCACCAATATGAATTTCAAGTTACTGGCTTAACTTTACAACAACACTGTATTCCAACGGAACAAAGAGTGAACCGTGACTCTTCAATGTTACAAAATATGATTAATTTTAGTTTGAATATGAAACAAGCATCTAATGTTCTACATGGAAGGTCTACTGCAAAGTCACAAATCCGAAAAGCATTTAATTTAAAATTCATAAAGATTAGTTGTTTATCAGGTCATGGATGAATTATTTGTTACAATTTCTGAAGTACAGCCTTCTATAATGATTTAAAAGCTGTCAGAGTTGAAGTAAAATAAATAACATAAAGCAGCCTTGTCTACAAAGCGTTGTAAGATATTAAAAATGTTTTTATGCTAATTCTTTGTTGGTTCTTATTAGCAGAAAATATTAAATTAAAATTATTATTTTCTAATAATTCTTTTCTATTATACAAAATTTTGTTAATAGAAATTTTTGAATTTCAGAATTTAATGTACTTTAGTATGTCTGAAGCGCACATTTATTATCACTCATTAAAAGAATTGTCATAATACTTGTAATAAAATTAATGATTAAGTAAATTTAATTGCTCTCTCTCTGAGTGCCCAGTCTTGTAAGACTAGGATACTAGCAAAAATATCTATCACTAATGAGAAAAAAGAATTAAAAATGATAATAATTTTAATTAATATTTAGCTAATAATAAACCAACAAAGAATTGGCAATAAAAAACATTTTTATATCTTACAAACGCTTTGTAACAGGCTGCTTTATGAATTAGTCTAATTTACTATTCACTATCACAGGTTTAATCAATACAAAGGCTGTAATTCAGATTGTACAATAATTCAATATGAGCTGACTAAACAACTAATCTTTATGAAATTTTCAAATTAAGGCTTTTGGGATTTGTGACTTTGCAAGTAGGAGACCTTCATTGGATAGAACATTAATGCTTTTGTCATATTCGAAACATAAAATATACGATATTTATGTAAATGAAAGAGTCAGCAGCGGTTTCACTCTTTTGTTCCGTTTGGAATACATGTGTTGTTGTAAGTTAAGCCAGTAACTTGAAATTCTATATTGTGATAGTATACTCTTAGGAAAGGAGATATTCTCTTCTTTAAACTTTATTCTCGAACACTAATCTTTTAAGCTGTTCTAATAGCTAAGCCCAACGTTAAATGAGATTAAAACGTTGTATGGTAATTCTTGAAGGATGAATTTACTTTTTGGATGTTAGGTTCGGTTTCAGCCAAGCATTGAAGTCAGAAAGAACTGGTTAAATTCAATCAATATGTTTTTCAAACCACATCTTTAAAAGTAACTGCATATAATAACAGAAATTAGAAAGAACTAACAATCCCACTGAAATTCTTTTACCAGTATATATACAAATGCAAAATATCATCAGAAGGAAAATGAGTTATTATGTATATTTGCAATAAGAAGATACTACTAAAGGATTAAATGTCATGCTCACGAGACCAGAAACCCAAGTAAATAATAGTAACAATAAAAATATGGTGAATTACTTCTTTAAAAACTACAACATCCCCATGACAATTGTAAGTTACAAGAATAAAAGATTTGCAAAGAGTAAATTAAAAAGTTTTAGAATTTTTCTTCAAAGAAAAGTTCTCTACGGCCTTGGTAACAGGATATTCTTGTATGATTTTCCCCTAAATGCCAAAGAATAAAAGGGAGATAACAACCCTCAGGAAAGAAAATAGGTCACAAGAATGTTCCCTTAAAGTAAAACCACTAAACGCATTAAATCTTTACCGATTATAGGCATGAGATCTCTGAATGGAATATATATCGATCATCAAAGGTATATATATATATTATATATATATAATATAATATATATATATATATTATATAGTATATATATATATATTATATATATATATATTATATATATCCATATATATATATATCATATATATATATATCCATATATATATATATTATATATATATATATATAATATATATATATATATATAATATATATATATATATATATATATATATATACATTATATTATATAACTATTATAATATATATATATATAATATATATATATATATATATATTATTATACTATATATATATATATATATATATATATATATAAAACATTATAGTATATAATATATATATATTATTATGAATATATATATATATATATATAATATATTATATATATACTTATATTATATATATATAATATATATAACCGTTATATATATATTATATTTTATTATATATATATATATTATAGATATTATATATATATATATTTATATATGATATATTATATATATATTATATATATAATACGTATATATATATATATATATTATATATATATATATAATATATAATATATATATAATATATATAATTATTATATATATTATATTATATATATTATAATTTATTATAATATTTAAATATTATATAATATATATATAATATATATATCCTGTCGACGTT